>JAVIWB010006884.1:0-129315 GCA_031893035.1 Dermolepida albohirtum
TAGTACGTACTCTTCTGTTTCATCTCCAAATCATGATTCACCTGCAAGTGAAGAATGATGGAAGACGTTTATTACCAGAGATGAAAATCTCTAGTACGTACTCTTCTGTTTCATCTCCAAATCATGATTCACCTGCAAGTGAAGAATGATGGAAGACGTTTATTACCAGAGATGAAAATCTCTAGTACGTACTCTTCTGTTTCATCTCCAAATCGATTCACCTGCAAGTGAAGAATCTAGAGATGAAAATCTCTGACGTGACTCTTCTGTTTCATCTCCAAATCATGATTCACCTGCAAGTGAAGAATGATGGAAGACGTTTATTACCAGAGATGAAAATCTCTAGTACGTACTCTTCTGTTTCATCTCCAAATCATGATTCACCTGCAAGTGAAGAATGATGGAAGACGTTTATTACCAGAGATGTTTCATCTCCAAATCATGATTCACCTGCAAGTGAAGAATGATGGAAGACGTTTATTAGAGATACTAGTACGCTCTTCTGTTTCATCTCCAAATCATGATTCACCTGCAAGTGAAGAATGATGGAAGACGTTTATTACCAGAGATGAAAATCTCTAGTACGTACTCTTCTGTTTCATCTCCAAATCATGATTCACCTGCAAGTGAAGAATGATGGAAGACGTTTATTACCAGAGATGAAAATCTCTAGTACGTGCTCTTCTGTTTCATCTCCAAATCATGATTCACCTGCAAGTGAAGAATGATGGAAGACGTTTATTACCAGAGATGAAAATCTCTAGTACGTGCTCTTCTGTTTCATCTCCAAATCATGATTCACCTGCAAGTGAAGAATGATGGAAGACGTTTATTACCAGAGATGAAAATCTCTAGTACGTGCTCTTCTGTTTCATCTCCAAATCATGATTCACCTGCAAGTGAAGAATGATGGAAGACGTTTATTACCAGAGATGAAAATCTCTAGTACGTGCTCTTCTGTTTCATCTCCAAATCATGATTCACCTGCAAGTGAAGAATGATGGAAGACGTTTATTACCAGAGATGAAAATCTCTAGTACGTGCTCTTCTGTTTCATCTCCAAATCATGATTCACCTGCAAGTGAAGAATGATGGAAGACGTTTATTACCAGAGATGAAAATCTCTAGTACGTACTCTTCTGTTTCATCTCCAAATCATGATTCACCTGCAAGTGAAGAATGATGGAAGACGTTTATTACCAGAGATGAAAATCTCTAGTACGTGCTCTTCTGTTTCATCTCCAAATCATGATTCACCTGCAAGTGAAGAATGATGGAAGACGTTTATTACCAGAGATGAAAATCTCTAGTACGTGCTCTTCTGTTTCATCTCCAAATCATGATTCACCTGCAAGTGAAGAATGATGGAAGACGTTTATTACCAGAGATGAAAATCTCTAGTACGTGCTCTTCTGTTTCATCTCCAAATCATGATTCACCTGCAAGTGAAGAATGATGGAAGACGTTTATTACCAGAGATGAAAATCTCTAGTACGTGCTCTTCTGTTTCATCTCCAAATCATGATTCACCTGCAAGTGAAGAATGATGGAAGACGTTTATTACCAGAGATGAAAATCTCTAGTACGTACTCTTCTGTTTCATCTCCAAATCACGATTCACCTGCAAGTGAAGAATGGTGGAAGACGTTTATTACTAGAGATGAAAATCTCTAGTACGTGCTCTTCTGTTTCATCTCCAAATCATGATTCACCTGCAAGTGAAGAATGATGGAAGACGTTTATTACCAGAGATGAAAATCTCTAGTACGTGCTCTTCTGTTTCATCTCCAAATCATGATTCACCTGCAAGTGAAGAATGATGGAAGACGTTTATTACCAGAGATGAAAATCTCTAGTACGTGCTCTTCTGTTTCATCTCCAAATCATGATTCACCTGCAAGTGAAGAATGATGGAAGACGTTTATTACCAGAGATGAAAATCTCTAGTACGTACTCTTCTGTTTCATCTCCAAATCATGATTCACCTGCAAGTGAAGAATGATGGAAGACGTTTATTACCAGAGATGAAAATCTCTAGTACGTGCTCTTCTGTTTCATCTCCAAATCATGATTCACCTGCAAGTGAAGAATGATGGAAGACGTTTATTACCAGAGATGAAAATCTCTAGTACGTGCTCTTCTGTTTCATCTCCAAATCATGATTCACCTGCAAGTGAAGAATGATGGAAGACGTTTATTACCAGAGATGAAAATCTGTTTCATCTCCAAATCATGATTCACCTGCAAGTGAAGAATGATGGAAGACGTTTATTACCAGAGATACGTACGTACTCTTCTGTTTCATCTCCAAATCATGATTCACCTGCAAGTGAAGAATGATGGAAGACGTTTATTACCAGAGATGAAAATCTCTAGTACGTACTCTTCTGTTTCATCTCCAAATCATGATTCACCTGCAAGTGAAGAATGATGGAAGACGTTTATTACCAGAGATGAAAATCTCTAGTACGTGCTCTTCTGTTTCATCTCCAAATCATGATTCACCTGCAAGTGAAGAATGATGGAAGACGTTTATTACCAGAGATACGTACTCTTCTGTTTCATCTCCAAATCATGATTCACCTGCAAGTGAAGAATGATGGAAGACGTTTATTACCAGAGATGAAAATCGTACTCTTCTGTTTCATCTCCAAATCATGATTCACCTGCAAGTGAAGAATGATGACGTTTATTACCAGAGATGAAAATCTCTAGTACGTGCTCTTCTGTTTCATCTCCAAATCATGATTCACCTGCAAGTGAAGAATGATGGAAGACGTTTATTACCAGAGATGAAAATCTCTGGTAATGTTTATTACCAGAGATGAAAATGTCTTCCACCATTCCTCACTTTCTTCTTGAACATAGATAGTTGTGTTAGCAAAAGAAGCTCTAAACTTTCTCCTTCTGGGCTTCCGGGCTGGAACCGCGTCACTGGTATAACTGCCGACGTTTCGTACCCACTCGAATGGGACATCTTCAGGGCTCAACTAATGCTACTGTTTGTTGCACTGAAACTGAAGAAGATAGTATGGAGTCTACGCACCAGATTAAGCTCTAAACTGGTTCAGATGCTTGCGCAAAAGTTCAAAAATACTTCCCAACGAATGTTTCAGTCACCCTTGAGAGTTGTGAAGTAGCTCAACGTGGATATGTGCGGAATCTGCTCAGAAATTGATCATTGCCTCAAGTAGAGCACTAATTGGATCCCCTGCGAAGCTTCGTAACTCGTAACTTCGCCAACTATTTTGATGATCTTTATGTAATTGATAACAAGCAGATCTTGCCAGAGACGATCGCCCTGAAAAGCATCTCAACCATGTAAAAAGGTTGCGTTAGGGATTTTGCAAAACGAAGACACAATTTGATCGCAAATATTTGCTCTTCCATTTCATCCAGTGTGACATTCAAGGCTCCTTAATAACATCACAATTTTGAAGCTCTGTCAAAGTCAAGTAAATAATTTGTGACAATTGATGTTTTAGAAAATGAAAGAAGCCTACTTTGATAATGTTTTCTACTTTTTAACATTTTGTAACTCACTACACAGGGCCGTAATAAGTTTTTTACTTTTAAGCATTTTGTAACTCATTGGACAGAGCCGTAATATGTTTTCTACTTTTAAGCATTTTGTAACTCATTGCACAGGGCCGTAATAAGTT
The DNA here is from genome assembly GCA_031893035.1 of Dermolepida albohirtum. Classification (NCBI taxonomy): domain Eukaryota; kingdom Metazoa; phylum Arthropoda; class Insecta; order Coleoptera; family Scarabaeidae; genus Dermolepida; species Dermolepida albohirtum. The sequence continues at coordinate 3,663 of JAVIWB010006884.1, forward strand.
CAATCCTACCTTTCGCCGAAAGGGCCACTTGGTGTGTTAATTCCAATAGTCTTAATTGGTTTTTCTCTCTTTATAATCCCTCGTCACTTCTAGCACTTAAGCGCAGGCAAAATATACGCTTTACATCTCGAATATTGTATTAACTTCCATTATTAACAATTAATTCTGTGTTTTCACAATTTTATTTAATTAATCTTGCGTTAAGGTAGCAAATATTAAAAAGAATCCTCAATTAAACAGCCATTATTCTCACAATTTCATTTTATATCGGAACTATGACAGGCGATTATAATCAATTCCCCAAATTATGGTGTCAATTTGTTCGGGTGCCTCGGGCAGCGATATTACAGTACCTCCTCTTTAATTCAGGTGGCGTACACGTCTGCCGATGGCGCATTTATTAGACAATAAAGCGACCGCTTTGAAAAGAAAGTTTAATATATTGAGCGTACATCGTACAGCAATATATGTACGCTGGCAATGGAACAACCGCAGATCGGCAAGTGCCGTTATTTGTACATCGAAACATCGAAAAAAGAAAGAGAATGTGTTCAGTAAAAGAAGAGGTTGAACGAAGATGGCTACTAAACAAACAACACCTGATGCGGTAATATTTGTTTTTCTTATGGCACGTTTTGTCTGTTTCCGAACACGCAGATTGTTATCTCTTGAATTGCATTATATATGACGTATTTATGTATTATATTCGGTTCACGTATATTTAGTTATTGGGTTGTTTATCTTTCTCATGGGTCATTTAGTAGTATTAAAACGAAATCAATCATGTATACCGTGTGATTTTTCTTGAAAACGATCCATCTGAAAATTTTCAAAAATCAAAACGAAAATAAAAATTTCCAAAAACTCAATTATTTTTATTGTAAAGGTGGCATATTTTGACCTACTAAATACAATTATGGTGTTTATATCTGCATCCTAACACGAAGCTAACCGTCCCTCCTACCCCAAAAAAAGTTTTAAATGTAATAATGTAGCGTGTAGCACCTCAAATGAAAGTTAATGTTTTTATAATTACGTTGGCGTATTATAAAGGGTTTTCCAATAGGGACTTGACAACCTTTAATTCAATTTGTGAACGCACCCTTTCACTAATCATCGAACTGTCAATGTCAATTTATTCAGTAAACTTAACATTTTCATCATGGTAAAGTATACCAACGAACAACGTCTGCAAATTATAAAAATTTACTACAGAAATTCGGAGTCGGTGACCGCTACTTTAAGAGCGTTAACTCCGATTTTCGGTCGTAATTCTCGCCCTAGTAGACAGGCAGTAACAAGTTTAGTGCAAAAATTTCAGTCTACATATTCGGTGTGTGATGTTGCCGTGCCAGTGAGACAACGGGTTGGTCGAAGTGTTGAAAATATCGCTGCCGTTGAAACGTCCGTAGTAAATGATCAAAATCAGTCAATTCCACGGTGTTCTCAAGAGTTGGGCATCGCCCAGACCACTTTATGGCGAATTTTGCGTAAGGATCTTAGTTTACACCCATACAAGATCAAGCTGACTCAAGAATTGAAGCCGATGGACCATTTGAAGTGACGTACGTTCTCCGATTGGGCTCTGAAAAAGATGCGCCAAGATGATCAATTTCATCGCAAAATCATTTTCAGTGACGAAGCTCATTTTTGGCTCAATGGGTTCGTCAATAAGCAAAATATGCGTTATCGGTCGGGTGAAAATCCACATGTGCTTCCTGAAACACCACTCCATCCACAAAAAATAACTGTTTGGTGCGGTTTGCTTGCCGACGGCGTCATAGGGCCATATTTTTTCGTCGACGACAATGATCGTCACGTTACTGTGAATGGTAATCGTTATCGCGCCATGATTACCGATTGTTTTTGGCCCGAATTGGAAGATATGGACATGGACAACATGTGGTTTCAGCAAGACGGTGCCACAAGCCACACAGCACATGTTACAATCGATTTATTGAAGAGTAAGTTTGATGAGCGTGTTATCTCAAGAAATGGACCAGTCGATTGGCCGCCTCGTTCGTGCGATTTAGCGCCTCTAGACTTTTTCCTTGGGGGCTACGTCAAGTCATTGGTCTATGCCAACAAGCCGACAACGTTGGAGGAGCTCAGAGCCAACATTGAACGCGAAATAGCAGCCGTTTCGGCTGCACTGAAACTGTTTTTTCAGTGCAGTAGTTCAGCCCTGAAGATGTCCCATACAAATGGGTGCGAAACGCCGGACAGATATACAATTGACGCGGTTCCAGCCCGGAAACCCAGAAGCAGATAGCAAGAACCAGTATATTCTTCATCTAACAAAAAGAATTAATCTCATTTCAACATAAATAAAAGATGAAAAATTGTAAAAAGTTTTCGATTTCAATTAATTCTCGCAAAGGTAGTCGAGGTTTCCGCGAGAAATTACCGAAGAAACATCCGTCAAACTTTTGCGTTTCAATATTAAAATGTTCTTGTAACTAATCGATCGGGCGACGGAAATCAAAAACAGTGCGCCGTTAGCCACTGGTCGAATTAATTTGACGCAGGTATTTGTTCCATTGTAAAGCGATTAATCTAGCGCAAAGGCATGTGTTCTGCGGTCCACTTTAAATAATTAATGGTGTATGGATAATGAAAACAAACTATTACACCTACGCTGGTAATAATATTAAACAATACGTTGGAATATGTGTGAGTTTATTAATATTTCAAGGAAACTATTTCGGAATTAACAATCACCGTTTGCAATCAATAATCTACATCAAAAATTAGACCGAATAATTGATGAAATTTTCAAAATTGTGATTGTAACGTAATTGAAGCGCGCTCACTAACTTTTTTGAAGGTTCTAAAAACGATTTTGAAAACAAAATTTATCAGACTCTGTTTGCTTAATCCTGAAAGAATAAAAATTTTGAAGATCGACGTCGAAATGTGTAAATGGTTTGAAAGATTTTATCAAAGAGAGAGATGAATTTGTCAATCAGAAATATTTTTTTATGTGCTCCTCCTCATGAATCAGCAAATCGATTCGGAAGTTCTCCACTTCTCCCTGTCCTCCGTCACTTTCGTACATTGTTTTAATGGGAGTTTTTCTAATGACATCTGTATGTATATCCAGCGAGTAATCTTCTTCTGCTGCTAGGACCGTTAATCTTTCCTTGTGTCACTACTTTTTCTAAACCATCCTTCTTCATTGTGCCCAAACCATTTAAGTGTTCGTCACATTATTATTGTAGTCTGCTTCTCTAAGGTTTTTATTTTTTTTAACGAAGACGTTAGATACCTTATGTATCCATGACATCCTCAAACTTCTCCAAAGTCTCCAATGTATCATATATAAGCTATCTGTTTTGCGAAGATGAATTTTCCTTATTGTCCAACATTTTGGAGACGTACGTGATAATTGGGAATATAAGGCTTCTTACTAAGCTTTTCTTTGTCTCTACGTAGATGTCATAATTTTTCTATATTTTTGGTAAACTGTCTAATTGCTGATTTTGCTGTTCCAGATTTTCTTTGTATTTCTCCCAGGCCTTTATTTGTTAATAAGGCCCCCAAATAGTTACACTTTTCTACTAATAATATTATTTATTATACAACAGATGTATACAGACTTGTTCATTCTAGAATTAGATATGCGCTGTCCACAAGTGGAAAGAGGGCAGTTAGGTTAAAACGCGCGAGAAAGGAGGATAGAATATCTCTCACTGGCAGTTTCGTTTTCTCCCACTTTTGTATTGCAAACAACTTCCCCTACTTTCTCGCGTGTTACGCGTGAGAATGTCTGAAATCAGTCTTCACCAGCGACATGATGTGTGTAGGTCGGGGCTGTAAATCATTATGCATTGACAATACGTACCTACATTTTTGAATTGTATAAATTATTATTTGCATTTTATTTGAATCTTTTAATAAAATGCAACATGGCTATTTTCTTGAAATGTTTTGCCGTTTGGCGTGAAACTAATAAAATATTCTTGAAATAAATGAAATAGAAAATTCTAAAAATTAAAAAGATTTTCAAACAATGAAAAAATTAAAAAAAACTTTTAAAAATCCTAGTGTAGAATACGACGAACTGTTAGAGGTTTTACGTCAACTACTTCAGATATTTGTTTACTAGAATAAGAAGGTTCGATTTCAACAATACTGCACACCTCGATTTCCCTCTGTTCTCGTTCTTCAGGTAACTGACGAATTCTAGCTTGATCTTCGTCAAATAAGTGAATACAGTAGGGGAAGTTGTTTGCAATACAAAAGTAGGAGAAAACGAAACTGCCAGTGAGAGATATTCTATCCTCCTTTCTCGCGCGCTTTAACCTAACTGCACTCTTTCCACTTGTGGACAGCGCATATCTAATTCTAGAATGAACAAGTCTGTATATACCTTTAAAGGATAATGAAACAATATATGTATAGCAGTGCATGTTTGCAAGATAAAAATGTGTATATATACGCACATGTATATACATATACAAGTCTTTTAAACAAGGAACTAAAAATGTTTTTCGAACAGTTAGCACCTATATACCGCGCTTCCTTAAAAGACTGTCATAGTCTACAACGCGAAGCGGGTGTACTCCATCAGCTTTTTAAAGATAAATATTTCAAAAATGACCTTTCGCCAAATTAAGCTGTTGGTAAATGTATATGGGGTATCTAATAGAAACATATTCTCATTTTTGTTACACTAGACCATAATGTAAAGTTCTTATTGTTGTTATGCTAGAAAATCTTCTATATGTTCTTATTAAAACACTCAAAGACCGAGATGCAGAGCTGCGAATCGTTTCTCTATGAAAATTTCGACTGTGTCAAATAGAATACCCAAGTTTAAAAGTGTTGGTTTCCTAAAACAATGGCTATCTGTTCAGCGGTAGGACAGTAGGTAATAGGTTGCTGGCATTTAGTAGAAGCAACAATTGCACATTTATTAATGCTCAATTGAATTTTGTTTAAATGACACCAAGCAGAAACCATCTCTAAGCTCTCTTGCACCATTGCCTAACACAAAACTGATTCTTGAAGATATTTTTAGATCATCAGCATATGCGAGAACTACAATCAAGAGACAAAAGATCATTTATATAAATATTAAATAATGGGGGCTCTTGATTGGATCCTTGGGGATTTCTGATGTTGTCGAAGTATATCTATTATAACATACGTAAGCCGATCTTTTACGATATTGATTGGAGTTATAGTTTGTTGTTGTTTGGTCTGTCCCAAATATTTATTTTTTTATCTTTGTTGACTTTGGCTCCATCTTTTTACTAATTTCTTTTGTTGTTTCAATTATATACATATATAAGGTTTTCCAATAGGGATGATATGATTTCGAAGTGACATTTCGGCCATTTGTAATACGTCATGATCTGTCATTTGTTTTTCATTATATTCAGTAGTGTTTACAATTTCATCATGGAGAGATATACGCAAGAACAACGTTTACAAATTATTCAGTTTTATTATCAAAATAATCGTTCTCCAATTGCAACTTTTCGTGCGCTTTTGCCATTTTATGGTCATAATAATCGTCCAACTGTGCTCGCTATTCGTCGAATTGTTAAGAATTTTGAGGTTATCTTTTCTTTACATAATTTTCAAGTGCCAATAAGACAAAGAACCGCTCGAAGTAATGCAAATATTGCTGCCGTTCAGGCAAGTGTTACTGAAGACCGTAATTTGTCGATTCCAAGACGTTCTCAAGAATTGCGACTGTCTCAAACCACAACCTGGCGGATTTTGAGAAAGGATTTGGGTTTGCATCCCTATAAAATTGTTCTCACTCAAGAACTGAAGCCACTGGACCACCGTAAACGTCGTGAATTTGCTGACTTTTGCCTTGGAACAACTTGAAAACGATAACGATCTTTTTAAGAAAATCATCTTCTCGGATGAGGCTCACTTTCATCTAGATGATGTAAATAAACAAAACTGTCGATTCTGGTGCGATGAAAATCCGCAAATTATTTATGAAAAACCATTACATTCACCTTAATTGACAGTTTGCTGTGGTTTTTGGTATGGTGGAATCATCGGTTTGTACTTCTTTCAAAATGAAGCTGGTAACACCGTTACTGTAAATGGAGAGCGGTATAGATTGATGATAACCAACTTTTTATGGCTGACATTGGAAGAAGTTGATCTTGACAACATTTGGTTCCAACAAGACGGGGCTACGTGCCACACAGCAAATTCAACAATAGAATTACTGCGAGAAAAGTTTGGAGATTCGATTATTTCAAGAAATTGTGACTATTTCTTGTAGGGTTATTTGAAGTCATTGGTCTATCGAAATAAACCAGACTCTCTTCAACCTTTACAAGTCAATATTGAACGTGCCATTCATGACATACGACTAGATTTAGTGGAAAAAGTGCTCGAATATTGGGTTCACCGAAATCGTTCCTGCAGAAGAAGTCGTGAAGGCCATTTGAATGACGTTTTATTTAGAACTTAATTGTATCGATTGTACTTCACATTAAATAAAAAACTTTTGAATTTTCTTAACAATAAGTGTGGTTTTTTTTTAAAAGAAATCATACCACTCTTATTGGCAAACCTTGTATTACTTCTTCTTTAATCAAAAAAGTTAAATAAACTAATAATGTTCGTATTCTGTATACGCATTTCAATAACTAAGTCATCAATCACAGTGTGGCACTTAAAGCGCGTTAAAACTCTCACAGAAACAAATCCGTACCAGACATCAACCGTCGAAATCCAAACACACACTGAGTGTGTTTGGATTTGTTTCTGTGTCAGTTTTACAGCGGATCCAGGTGCGACATCATAATTAATTATCTGCTGATAAAGACAACTTAGGTATTAAAATACTTGTACAGAATACGAACATTATTGTGGAAAGGGGGTTTTATTTAACTTTTTTGATTAATTCATTCAACTAGTCTCTCTATTAAAAATTACTTTTTCTTTGTTTGGTACAACAAAAGTGATATCATCGGCATATTGCAGTAGTTAGAGTGTTTCATTTGCAGAAACGGGCCCTCAGAATTACACTTGTGATGGGCTACAGGGACTCGTGCAGGGAACGCTTTAGAAAAGATTCGCTTCTAACTTTTTAAGATATTTATATACTGGACCTTCTTTGCTTCGTGTTTAAGCACAAGGAGGCATTTTCGAACGGGAATGTAAAGCACAAATATGAAACAAGAACCGACCATTATCTACTGCCTAATTCTCATTCTACAACTGTGTTCCAAAAAGGTACACATTTTATGGGCTGCAAACTATACAATAACTTACCTCATAATATTAAAAGTATCAATAACTTCCCCAATTTTAAAAACAATCTTAAGCAGTACTTGCTTGCGATAAACTGTTACAGTTTAAATGACTTTTTATGTAGAAATTTGTAGTATTTCCTTTCTTTTTAGTGACGTATTTCTAGCGTATGGTATGTGTAATATGTTTGAGCCGCTATTTTTTGTATGTTCTGATATTATGTATACTTGGTTTTTGAAATAAAATATTATTATTGTTATTATTATTCTGCAATAATAATAATAACTATTATTATTATTGCAGATTGCATAGTTTTATGCCTCCTAGAAGAACGAAATTTAAGACTTGAGATTGTTATGAAGCCTACATTTCCAGTGTTAATCGAAGAAGAAAAATGGCTTTCAAATAGTGACTGGCGAAATTAATAAAGGAATTAATTGGCGCATCTGATTTAATATTTCTTAATGAATGCAAACAGTATTTTAAAATAGGAAAAAAAAACTGACGAAACTACATCTTTTTTTTTGTATAAAAGTTCATTTTTATTCTGCTTAATGCAGTAACAATATACGATAATGATTTATTGAGATAGCGTAATTTTTATGATAATTTATTCCTAAAAACGAACTGAAACCGCATCTGGCTTTTATCGAAATGTTTATTCAGAAAAGAAGCGAAGCCAACAATGTAAATACTGTACACCTATATATGCAGCCACGTTTTATTTATATCGCGATCTATTAACATTTTAACGTGCTTGCCCAAAATTTCCTTATGAAATCATATCAATGCCATCGCCGTTACGTAAGACGAAGAGCGTTAGATAATCCGATATCTCATCAATGACACGTATAGTAACTCTAATTTATCGAACGGGCGAATCTCAATCGAAGAATCGGACGCAAAGACGTACGCGAAATGTAAAACGGACGAGAGCTTTACGACTAGTTTTTCTACTACATTCAATGACAAATAAACGTATATAAAGCGGGCTTTTTTAATATAAACGTGTCATTCTTGTGCTGAGTTTCAATTTGTACACAATATGAGGACCTTGTTGGTAGGTGTTTATCGGAGAGTCTTGGCGATATTAGATTTGCATATTTAATGTTTTTTTTTTTATGTATGATACAGGTGTTGGCGGCGATCGCTTTTCTCGTCTCCGCCGAAGATGAAAAACCGATTGCGTCTTCGAAGCCGAAGAGAAGCTTGGGATACGGATACGGTTACGACAGTGGTTTCGGGGGACTTGGTTGGGATTCGGGAGTATACGGAGGTGTATATTCTGGAGGCCAAGTTGGTGGAGGCCTAGTTAGTGGAGGCCTAGTTGGTGGAGGCCTAGTTGGTGGCGGCGTAGTAGATGGAGGCTTACTTGGAGGAGTCGGAGGAGTAGGCACTACGTATATTGGAGGAGGTGGTCTAGCTGGCGGAATTGGAGGAATTGGAGGAATAGGCACTAGCTATATTGGAGGTGGTGGATTGGCTGGCGCAGTAGGAATTGGAGGAATTGGTGGTGGATATATTAGAGGCATATCATCTTATACCGTTCCAATTATTAAAAGTTTAAAAGTAGTACCACAAATACATACGGTCGCTAAGGATGTACCCGTGCCAGTACCACAACCATATGCAGTACCAGTCAGTCGTGATGTACCTTACCCAGTTCCAGTACATGTTGACAAACCAGTAGCTGTTCCTGTCAAATACACAGTACCTGTTCCAGTACCAAGACCAGTACCGTATACTGTAACCAAACACGTGCACGTACCCTATGAAGTAGCGAAACCTGTTCCCGTTACAGTAACTAAGCATGTAGCGGTACCAGTTGAAGTACCAAGACCGTATCCAGTTACAGTGGTAAAGAAAGTAACCGTCCCATATGAAGTACCTAAACCCTATCCAGTACCAGTTACTAAAACCGTACCCGTACCTGTACACGAACCAGTTTATATCAAGGTTCCTCATCAAGTAAAAGTGCCAGTCGCTCAACCCTACCCAGTCGAAGTACCTCATCCAGTTCCAGTTAAAGTAAGCACTCCAGTAATAGTAAAAGTACCACAACCTATCGTTAGTACTTACACACAACCATGGAGTTACATAAACCCAGCAATATACAAGGGCTGGAATTTCAATTCGTTGATTCCATCCTTCTATAACTACAACAATTACTGGCCCTATAGTTTCGGTGGATATGGACACGGCCACTACGGTTCATTGGGATCAGTAGTATCATCCATTGGTGGTGTTGGTAGTATTGGCGATCTTGGTAGTATCGGCGACATTGGCGGAGTAGCTGTAGGAGGAGTATCTGATGGAGCCGCCGTAGAACACCCATCCGTTATCGGTAGTGCCACTTCGATCGGCAGCACGATAGCCCCTATCATAAGTGATGGTGAAGCCAGCACAATCAGTAAATCATATTTACCGGTACACAAAAGGGAAGCCAAGGAAGCATAAAATGATGCATTGTTGAAAGATGTTGATCTGCCAAGTTGCTTGTGCATAAACTCATGTACATAACTAGTCTAAATAAACGATATTGAGACCACTTTTGTTTTTTCTTTTTGTTGCTTTAAAACTAAAAAGGTATAGATAGAAATTGGAATAATAGGGATGATATGAAGTGAAGACTAATTTAAAATTTTATAATTTCATGTCAAACATGTACATATTTAAAATAGTACAATGCATGTACTATATAAAGGAATTTGTATTGATAATAAATTAAAAACATTATGTTTATAAACACGTAGATAAATTTTGTGTATATCTCTGCATGTCAATCATAGCGAAAAATATGCAATTAAAAAAATTTTTTGGCTTTTTTATGAACATCCGTCTCAGATGACGTCTTACAAAAGATTATAGTCTAAGCGTGAAAATTTATCGTAAAAATTGATTATGTAAATTAGTAATATTTAAATATATCTATAAAATTTTAAATTATTCAGACATGAACTATTACCAAATCTCCAATTTTAAAATATGGCCATTCTAGTGTATTAATTCAAAATTATGTATGTATTATTTTTGATTGAAATCAATTAAGAATTAAATTATTACATATATTTAAAAATACCAAGATTGTTTTTTAATCAACGGAGCCTCTCTGGCCATGATATTTTGGTACAAATTTTATATTTTAACCCGGTTAATTACAAGTTCAATAACAATGAGTGATGAGTATTTTTAAACATCAAAGATTGAACGTAATCATCGGCACGAGGTCATAGACTTGAACAAAGAGCATCGTCATAAGTAGTCATATTTTCTGGCTGCAAGCGATTGTACAGCGACACGTCTTGAGTTCCCAAAACAAAATTAGATGTCACCAAGAAAAATATTGATTTTATTCGCGACATGATTAAAGAGAACTGAAGTGTTACTGTAAAAATTATTAAAGCAAACCTAAAAATTTATGTAAAAGTGATTGACACAAATTTATACAAAAATTTGAAGATACGCAAGCGTTGTTCCAGTTGGACTCTCCACAATTTTTCTCTACTTCAAAAAGAACACAGCGTGATATGATGCAGATGCATTAGCCTTGCCAATGGATCGTGGGCACCTATTGGTCTGTCGAAAAATTCGTGACGTATATTCTTCAGAAAATATAAGTCAATTATATAATTATATTCTTCGATAACCTTTTGTCATTCCTCGGCGAACTTCATAGTTCCTAGTTAAAACTTTACAGGGTGCTGATTCCTAGTCTCACCTGAATTAGCCGTTAAACCATTAAAAAATGTGGAAAGTAGAAAACAAATGGAAGTCTTAAGACGCAAGGTCCGACGAATATTGTGTTACAGCATATCCCATTCAAGACCCATTCATTTTTGACAGGCATCTCACGTTGTTGTAATGGAAAAGCTACTCTTTCACGATTGACGAGTTTTAAGCATTTTGAAATGAATTTGTTCAAACTGTCCAAACTACAGAGCGTACACACTTGAATGAATTGTCTCGTTCCATGGTAGTAATTCGAAAAACATTTTTTCCATTGTCTATATGGTGGTTAGAAATTCACGAATAATCGTCAGCTAGGAGGATTCTATGATTAATTCGTCAACAATCCTCATAAAAAAATGTTTTATTTTCAATCGTTAAGGCACACAAAACCATCGATGTTGAAAATGGGCGATAAAAATAATTCCATTTCCATTCCATTTGCATTTTCAAAATTAACGTCACTTCCAGATATACAGGAAATGAGCCCTTATATGTACTTTAACTCTAATGTGGACCACCTGGTATAGAAACCCATTAAAAACGTTCACAATCAAACAACGACTAAAAGTAAAACAATAAAATACCACTCGAATTTTTTCTTTTAAACCACATCCCCATCTATTATACGATGGATTAAAAATTATTTAAAAAAATAAATTAATTCGGAATGCTCATAATAAGGCTTACGAATTCTCCGAAAAAAATTAATTTCATCCCGAGCAATTTAATCAAATAAAACCATTAGATATATATACATATTGGTATTCTGCTTCAAATTTCAATTACGTTTTAATGTAACGTAGAAGGAAAGAGGAGAAAATGTATTGAGAAGAAAATAAACTTCAGAGAAGGAAGGCAGATATTGACACTAAGAAGGTAATCTAAAAACATGAAATCCCGAAAGAATTTTCCCAACGAAAATTCCACTGTTAAAAATCTGAATAAAAATTAGGTTGAAGATTTACGGAAGTTCAAAGTATAAACTCCACAATGTCCGACAAGTTTAAGTACTGGATTCGCTTCGGTTTTAAATCGTCTGTATAATCTATTAATTAAACTAAAAACGGGAAAACTGACTTAATGCGAATAGTTAATATTTACAATAATTTGTAATGATTATATCAAGAAAATCCCATGTCATGTGTATACATATTTCGATAACTAAGTTGTTATCATTACCAGATAATTAATCACAATATCACACCTGAACACCAAACACAATTTTTTCACAATTTAATATGTTTCCTAGTTTTAAAGCCACCACTTCTCCCAAAGTACATCCCCCCGCTTCTACTTACGGACCTTTTTTAACTAGCCATCCAATTCACGGTAATTATTTACATTTTTGATTAAATGTAAACAATCAGCGGTTATACTATGATTATTCTGTAGCACGTGTTTCGTTAAACTGGATTTCTCAGGCCGATTAAAATTGATATACGCGATATGTCTTTTGTACATCGTTCCTATTGAATGTTCAGTTCGACAGATGTCTTGTTTATTACAATCTCGACGTTGTATTTCGTAAACCCCCGATTTCTGATTTAAATCGACTTTATCTTTCGCATTTCCTAAGAAAAAAGGGTTCCTACCAAACTGTAATCTGAAGTCTGAGCTCTTTAAAACACTATTTAAATTTTTCATCTCTGATTGAAACGGCAAGCATATAAACTGCTTGCCTCGATCGTTTTGAGAATTGTCTTTTTTAAGTTAGCTCTTCCAATTAAACTATTGATTAATTGCCAATCAAGACCACTGTATTTCTCTCGTAATGTTCTTAATAAAATATAATTCTCTTACGTATCTCACTTTTGGTAGGAAGCAAACGTTAGTTATTAAAATGCGTATGCGCAATACGAACATTTAATTCAATCAACTATAGTCTCCATTACAATTTACCTTCAAAATTACAAAAATGTTTTAATTAAATCATGGATAAAAATACGATTTTCCAATTGAATATAACTTTTTACAGTATCCAGGCTTGTTATATATTTTAAACACAATCTGTTACTATATGGTCTTAATCACTAAGGTTGATATATAACCCCTTTCCACATTAACTTTTGTAATTCTGTATACGCATTTCGACAACTAAGTTGTCATCATCAGCAGACAATTGCAAAGTATCGCACCTGGTAAAACACGGCGAAAAATACCTGAACGGAAACAAACTCCGTACGCGATCTACACCGCTGAGAACCAAGATGTACACTGTGTGTGTTGGTTCTCAGCGATGTAGATCGCGTACGGTGTTTGTTTTACCAGGTGCGACACAATTGTCTGCAACTTAGTTGTCGAAATGCGTATACAGAATTACAAAAGTTAATGTGGAAAGGGGTTATATATAAAACTTAGTGATTAAGTTAATCAACCACAGACTCCATCAAATTCAACTATATGGTCTGCCAATATTTCATTTATTATTGCATGTTCGATTTTTCATTTGCAGAAAAGTAGTTCTTCTACTGCAGACGTACCACCAGAAAATCGAATATAGGCAATTGATTGAGCTTATTGCTAGCTGGTGTCTCAACAAATTGAATTAAAAACAATTTGTCACATAATTTCCCGAAAAGCTGCGCTCTACATTTGATCATTTAAGATTAATATGTAACCCCTTTCCACAATAATTTTCATGTTCTGCATATGTGTTTCGACAACGAAGTTGTCACCGTCAACAAATAATTAAACGATGTCGCACCAGGATAAAGCAAGATCCGCACGAATCAAATTTCCGTACGTGACCTGCACCGTCGAAAGCCAAAACGCACACTAACAAAGGCACGGTGCGCGTTAATTATCTGCTGATGATGACAACCTAGTTGTCGAAATACTTAAGTGATCAGGTTAATCAACCACATCCCTCATTAAATTTATCTTATTCTCTACATCAATGATGGGCAACAGTATCATTTGACAGAGGTACGGACTGGAATTATTTGACAAAATTATCTCCAAACAGTTTCTACAATCTCAATCGCAGATAGAATTAGTTCTTCGCCAATAGCATGAGGCTTTTTACCTCTGGCTATTTAATATGAAATTTTATAAGAGGCAAGTAGAGCTTTTTCATTCACAAAGCTTTTTTGAAAAATGATTCTCTGCTTTTTTGACATGATTTTAATTTTAATTTAAAGAATTACTGGTGTTGGTTAACATACTATGGAGAATTTTACAATCTCGTTTAAGTTTTATGCTGTCTGTTGTCAATGGCACACTTCTTCATTTACTTCAGTGCTGGTAAATCCAAAATTCGAGTATTTACAATTCACTTCTCAACACCGCAGAGTAACACTTATTTTATAATTAAAAAAACTCTCCATAGCAATAAAACAACAAAAATTAATGAACTACATTACAGGAAAAAACCGTCGAAACCACAATGATATCTACATAAAACCAAATTATTAATATATACAAAGAAATAGCCTTTTTAAACTAGGATGTTATTTTTAATAACTTTAACACTTTGTTGAATATCTGTATTACATAAGATGTCTAATTTATCTTATTTTTAATACTTTCTGTATTTAGTTACAATATATCACACAAATTGAATCAACACATCTAAACGCGCAAATTATTGAGAGCAATTACAAATAAACCTCATCTAATTATTTAAAATAAATACCTACATCTTTAAAGTATGCCAACATATTTATTCCGACACGAAATTGGGGTAAAATCAATCATATTACTTAAACTATAAACGAATAAAGTTTAAGCTATAAATATACAAGATTGTGTAAAAAAGCGAAGTGTTATGTCACGTATATATTTCGTAAAATGTGGATTACACACCAAAACGACTAGCACCCGCTCTAAAATCGCTTAATCTAGGATGTGTGTATTTAGATTGTCGCCTAAATAACATATTTGCATATTCAAAGTTGTTCGAGCGCGTTTGGCGATTTATAGATGAACGGACGAATACAAATTTACAAAAAAAAAACCGAAGCACACTTACGGATTCATACACACACACACCCATCGAGCTTTAACGACTCAGCGATCAAGTTCTGGTATCCTTCAATGCCAAATACAAGTATATAAACGAAGTTTTTTGGAATTTCTATATCATTTGTGTAGAGAAGATCATCTTTCGCGCACAATATGAGGGTTTTGCTGGTATGTACTTGATATTAACACGGGACGTTATTAATAAATATGTGATATTTTTGATTAAATATAAATACAAATGCGTGACGCGTTGATCAAATGTAATCCTGAATATATAAAATGAGACGAATATGTAATATTGAACTTTTTTTTCTTGCTGAGTTGAATATATGTAATATTATCCAGTTCATCACGTTCAAAATACGACGCCTCGTCCAATATATACCGCGATAAATCAATCAAATTCTATTATCCGACAAAATATTTCATTTATAGAAATGTACATATACACTAGACCTCAAAAATGTTTCGTAATTTCATCCAAATTCATAAAATATTTGTTTCTATTTTACAGTAATCAATTCATAATAAAACTAATATTATTTTAGATTAAGTGTTAATAATTATTCACTGTAGATTGCAGCTCTGCTGGTCATAGCTTCTGCCGCACCAGAAGCCAAACCCAAGGAAGATAAGAAAAGTCCAAAACGTAGTATTTTACCGGGCGAATATGGTTTAGGACTAGGATTAGGTTCATCAGTCGTCGGAGTAGATTCGGGTATTTCCAGCATAGGAGGAGTTCATGGCGTAGGACTAAATGGCGTAGGACTAAATGGCGTAGGACTAAATGGCGTAGGACTAAATGGCGTAGGACTAAATGGCGTAGGACTAAATGGCGTAGGACTTCATGGCGTAGGAGTTCATGGGGTAGGAGTACACGGTGTAGGAGGAGGTCTTATAAGTGGTGGATCAGTATTAGATTCGGGTGTAGCAGTTGGTTCAGCTGGACTAATTGGTGGTGGCTCAATAGCCGCCATAGGTGCTGCACCAATTGTCCACCAAACCGTATCCCACCACGCTGTTGTTCCACAGCACGTCGAACAAACAGTTGTTGTACCACAAGTCCAGACTGTAGCTAGGCCGGTTCCAGTACCCGTTCCGCAGCCCTACCAGGTGACTGTCAACCGTAAAGTACCAGTTCCATACTCTGTTCATGTGCCAAGACCCTATACTGTTCCAATCCAAGTAAAAGTACCCGTCGACGTACCAAAACCATACCCAGTTGTTGTAACGAAAAAGATTCCAGTACCTGTGGAAGTACCAAAACCATATCCAGTCGTAGTGACCAAGAAAATCCAGGTCCCAGTCGATGTACCTAAGCCGTACCAAGTAGTTGTAACCAAGAAAATACCCGTACCCGTCGAAGTACCAAAACCATATACGGTAACAGTTACTAAGCCAGTTCCGTACTCCGTAAAGACTCCAGTATATGTAAAAGTACCGCAAGCCGTACCACATCCTGTACCTCAACCTTATGCAGTACCCGTACCAAAACCATATCCAGTCAATGTACCAACACCTGTATACGTCAAGCAGCCCGTACATGTTGGTGGAGTCCATGTTGGAGGAGTACTTCCCAGTTTTTATGGTAGTTCGTACGGATATGGTGGTTTGTACGGAAATGGATACGGTTACGGTTACCCATACTATGGTGGATTATTCGGAGGATCGAGCCTCTTAGGTGTGTCTGGTATCTCCGGCATTTCCTCCTCAGATGCGTTAATAGGAGGAGCCTCAGTGGGTGATTTCGGCGTATCAGGAGTTGGATCAGTTTCGGCCGTCTCTGGAGCCGATTTTGGCGTATCATCCGGAGGAGTAGTTGCCGATGGTTCCAGCGAATTATTAAGTGGAGGAGTTTCGGAGGTCTCCTCCGTTACGAGCGGATACGATGAGATTTCTTCGGGAATTTCCGGACTCAGTTCCATCGGTAGTGCGATCAGCAACGCAGCCTCAATAGGTGGTTCGATAAGCAGTATTGCAGCTAGTGGTATCGAAGGTATCAGCGGTCTGGGCGGGCAATTCACCAGTGGAGTAGAAAGTGCAACCGCTGGAATTGGTGGTGTATCAACGCCAGTCCCTGCAATAGATTCTAGTGCTGAAGCATCAGCTTCCAGTTCAGCTTCAGTAAAAGTCAACTGAATATTTTGTATGTCCCTTATGAATCATGTACATACTAGTCTGATTAAATTTTAAAACATCTAATTTGTGTTCGATATTTTTCCTACAATTCTTGAAATGTCAATGTTGTTATGTAATGAAATAACAGAAAAACAGATGTGATATTCACTACCTTTTAATTCAATTAGAAAAAAGTCTTCGATACATAATTATTATGCAGAACATAAAATTTATTATAAATTTGAAGCGATCATTTTTTGAATATTAAAAACAATCTCTTTAATATTTGCATTTTTATTAGGTCGTAAATAAAAATTTCCTGTCAAAATTAAAAATGTTAAAAATACATTTTCGTCTTTGTAACAGATGTTCTTTACTGACGTACCCAGGTCTAAGCTATAAAAAAATAGGAATACGTTTCATTAACACAAAATAAATCTAAAATAATCGATAACTTCTGAAGACGTAAGTCGACTTAAATAATTTATAAATATCACATCTATCATCTCACAAGATTGCAACTACAATGACAATAATAAAAATATGAAAATTCATCTATTTTATTGCAAGAATTATTCCAAATGAATGAAAACGAAGTGAATAAGAGATAAGTTCAGTCCAGTACCAAAATACAAGATATTAAAATCTTACTAGTTTTTGTTTCAATTCTGCCAGGTTCCTACAACCGCATATTTTTTGTGTAATATAATATTTCCATTGATGTATGTATTTAAAAGAAAAACAAAAGTTTATATAGAGAAAATTTTCTTATTTCTTTTGACCACAAATATCTCGTAATACTGCGCAACCATTTCTGTAGAAAAACAGCCGAAATGTTAGAATAAACTGAACAAATATATTATGAAGGTAGCATGGCGGTTTTTAATTCTTTATTTTTTGTTACTCACATATACTTTGGTAATTATAAATATATTATTAATAATATAGTAAAACTAAAAGGTAACCAATATTAAATCCGAAATCATTATGTCCTTAAGAAGATGAAAATGCTTATAATTTATAAGCAATTCTATTTAGAAACGGTTAATATGACCAGTATCTTCTAGAAGCTTTGGGGTAACTTTTGGGGTAACACTAAACAATATTAAATCCGAAATAGGTCCATAGAAAGAAAAAAATGTTTAAAATTTGAAGGCAATTTCTTTTAGAAATGGTGAATATTTTCTAGAAGTTTTGGGATTAAATGTGAGGGTTGTCTAAAATTTATTTATGAAAATTTATTACAATATTACAATAAAACACTATATATTTTTTAAATCGATTCCTCTTAAGTTTCAAAGCCTGTTAGTGTCTTCCTGAAAGATGTCTCTGGGTTAGCTGCCATCTCTTAAACAATTTCTATCACTTCATTGGGATTCCGAATTCCAAAAAAAATATTATCGCAATTTCGGCAGGCCATAACGCATTTTTGCTTTCTTTTGGCTTTAAAGATCAGGTGTAACATCATCACATATTGGTACATTTTGATACAGGAATACAATAATTAAAACTTCTTAAATAGTAAAATGGGCCCCAAAAATGTTTCATTCTTTTTCTCATATGGTTGCAACCAGGTAGAATAAGTTTGGAAATAACGCAACAAACGTCACAGCTAAGTCTTAAATACTTAAATTTGGAAATTTGGCATTTTAAGTTTGTTTGTACTCTCAGGATTAAGCACGAAGAATTAGATAAATTTTGACATCAAAATCATTTTTAAACTCTTCGAAAATATCATTTTGCGAGTATTTATTAATGTACGATAGCTTTTGAAAAACACTAAACTAAAAGACTTAAATAAATTTGAACATAAGAATCGTTTTTAGAAGCTTCGAATACGTCAGCACGTCAGCATATGTTAATGCAGGATAACTTTTGAAAAATACCAATTTTTGCGAGAATACCCCCTTTGGCAAAATTAACATTTTCGGCAAAATAAAAAGTTGTGAATTCAGGTTCGCTAACACAAAACAGTGCTTCTGAAGCAGTATAATAAACATTCGCTACATTTTATAGCAAAATTATTCAAATTTTAAATATAATCCACTTGCACATCGTAATTATATATAAATATATAAATTAGTTTCACGATGGGAAATTTAATGAAAATTATATTATTTTCTGCTACTCCATCGTTAATTAAATACACAGAAATTAATTAAAAATTTCTGCGCTGGAGAAGGACTCGAACCTCTATCTGCCGTTTTCTAGACGACTGCTTTACCAATTAAGCCACCAGGCAGTGTAACTTCGAGTCCTTTAACACGCCATAAATCGTATTATGGAACAGATCTAATATTTATCTGAAAACCCGCAGTTCGGTTATGATATCGTAATTATATATAAATATATAAATTAGTTTCACGATGGGAAATTTAATGAAAATTATATTATTTTCTGCTACTCCATCGTTAATTAAATACACAGAAAATTAAGGACTCGAAGTTACACTGCCTGGTGGCTTAATTGGTAAAGCAGTCGTCTAGAAAACGGCAGATAGAGGTTCGAGTCCTTCTCCAGCGCAGAAATTTTTAATTAATTTCTGTGTATTTAATTAACGATGGAGTAGCAGAAAATAATATAATTTTCAATCCACTTGCACCTTCAAAAGCTCAGATTCTTATATAGTTTTCAAAGTTTCTTATTTCCTCAGGATTAAATCAAAAGAGCTAAGTAAATTTGGACCTTAGAATCGTTTTTAGGAGCTTCGAATATGTCAAAGTGCGAGCATTTGTTAATGTACGATAACTTTTGAAAAATACCAATTTTTGCGAGTATACCCCTTTGAAAAAATTGAGATTTTCGTCAAAATAAAAAGTTTTGAATACAACTTTGGTAACACGTAAGACAATACTTATGAACTAGTAGAATACAAATTCGAAATTTTCTATAGCAAAATAACACGAACTTTTGAGGTAGTCCACTTCACACGTTCAGAAGTTTACATTTTGACATGGTTTTCAAAGATTCTTATTCCCTCAGTATTAAACCAAAAGAGTTAAATAAATTTGAACATCAGAATCGTTTTTAGGAGCTTCAAATACATCAGCACGTGAGCATTTGTTAGTGTAGACTAACTTTTGAAAAATAGCAATTTTTGCATTCAAACTCAAAAAAAATTGAAATTTTCATCAAAAAAAAAGTTTTGAATTCAGCTTTGGTAATACGTAAGACCGTGCTTCTGAACTACTAGAATACAAATTAGCTACGTTTTTATAGCAAATCCATTCAAACTTTGGAAAAAATCCAATCACACCTTCAAGAGTTCAAATTTTCACATGGTTTTTCAACTTTCTTATTCCCTCAGTATTAAACCAAAAGAATTAAATAAATTTGAACATCAGAATCGTTTTTAGGAGCTTCGAATAGGTTAGCATGTGAACATTTGTTAATGTACAGTAACTTTTGAAAAAGACCAATTTTTACGAGTATACCCCTTTGAAAAAATTGGAATTTTCGTTAAAATAAAAAATTATAAATTCAGCTTTGGTAACACGTAAGACAATACTTCTAAACTAGTAGAATACATATTCGACATTTTCTACAGCAAAATAACTCGAACTTTAGAGATAATCCCACTTTACACGTTCAGAAGTTCACATTTTGACATGGTTTTTCAAGTTTCTTATTCCCTCAGGAATAAACTAAAAGAGTTAAATAAATTTGAACATCAAAATCGTTTTTAGGGGCTTCAAATATATCAGCATACAAGCATTTATTGATGTACGATAACTTTTGAAAAATACCAATTTTTGCGAGTATACTACCCCTTTGAAAAAATTGAAATTTTCGTCAAAAAAAAAGTTACGAATTCAGCTTTGGTAATACGCAAGGCAGTACTTCTGAACTACTAGAATACAAATTAGCTACGTTTTTATAGCAAATCCACTCAAACTTTGGAAAAAATCCAATCGCACCTTCAAGGGTTCAAATTTTGACATGGTTTTTCAAGTTTCTTATTCCCTCAGTATTAAACCAAAAGAGTTAAATAAATTTGAACATCAGAATCGTTTTTAGGAGCTTCGAATAGGTTCGCATGTGAACATTTGTTAATGTACAGTAACTTTTGAAAAAGACCAATTTTTACGAGTATACCCCTTTGAAAAAATTGAAATTTTCGTTAAAATTAAAAGTTATGAATTCAGCTTTGGTAATACGCAAGGCAGTACTTCTGAACTACTAGAATACAAATTAGCTACATTTTTATAGCAATTCCATTCAAACTTTGGAAAAAATCCAATCGCACCTTCAAAAGTTCAAATTTTGACATGGTTTTTCAAGTTTCTTATTCCCTCAGTATTAAACCAAAAGAGTTAAATAAATTTGAACATCAGAATCGTTTTTAGGAGCTTCGAATAGGTTAGCATGTGAACATTTGTTAATGTACAGTAACTTTTGAAAAAGACCAATTTTTACGAGTATACCCCTTTGAAAAAATTGAAATTTTCATCAAAACAAAAAGTTTTGAGTTCAGCTTTGGTAACACGTAATACAATACTTCTAAACTAGTGGAATACATATTCGACATTTTCTACAGCAAAATAACACGAACTTTGGAGGTAGTCCACTTCACACGTTCAGAAGTTTACATTTTGACATGTTTTTTCAAGTTTTTTATTCCCTTAGTATTAAACCAAAAGAGTTAAATAAATTTGAACATCAGAATCTTTTTAGGAGCTTCGAATAGGTCAGCATGTGAACATTTGTTAATGTACAGTAACTTTTGAAAAAGACCAATTTTTGCGAGTATACCCCTTTGAAAAAATTGAAATTTTCGTCAAAAAAAAAGTTATGAATTCAGCTTTGGTAATACGCAATGCAGTACTTCTGAACTAGTAGAATAGAAATTAGCTACGTTTTTATAGCAAATCCATTCAAACTTTGGAAAAAATCCAATCGCACCTTCAATATTTCAAATTTTGACATGGTTTTTCAAGTTTCTTATTCCCTCAGTATTAAACCAAAAGAGTTAAATAAATTTGAACATCAGAATCGTTTTTAGGAGCTTCGAATAGGTTAGCATGTGAACATTTGTTAATGTACAGTAACTTTTGAAAAAGACCAATTTTTACGAAAAAATTGAAATTTTCGTTAAAATAAAAAGTTATGAATTCAGCTTTGGTAATACGCAAGGCAGTACTTCTGAACTAGTAGAATAAACATTCGCTACATTTTATAGCAAAATTATTCAAACTTATAATCCAGTCGCACCTTCAAAAGTTCAAATGTTTAATAACTTTCGAAAAATAACAATTTTTGCGGGCATACCCCTTCGAAAAAATTGAAAAATTCTTTTGTGTATGAATCTCCGACTATTAGAGATTCAGGTTGAGATTCGGATTCATTTATTATTGAAAAGATCGTACAATGTAAAGAGTTGTACAAAAAATTCGATATTTGGGAATAGAAAAACGGGAAAGCACAGTCACCTATAAGAAATTACGGAATACCATGATCACCAGCAGACATATCATTCTTTATTCGGCCAATTTCGTCTAAAAGAACTACCTCAGTTAATAGACTAATAGAAAAAGAAAAACAATGGCTAAAACTAGTCAATATAGTGTGAAATTTGGACAAAGTGTTTTATTTATGTCTTAGTGTAATGGAATTTCACAAAGTAACGACCGCAACAATCAACTATTAGTTTTGTAGACTATGAAACACATTTCTTTTTAAGATTCAATTAAGCAACTTTTTAAACTCTTTAATATTTTAACTTCGGTATGATGCCTGCATAACAATTTATATTATTTTTATGCTTGCATTAGTGCACACTAATAAACTAGATCAATATTTGAAAAAATATGAAAAGCGAGAAATACTCAAGTTGTTAATTTTAACGACGACAAGAAGTTTACCGAACAACTTCAAAGACGGTCTGTATAAATAGAGCGCTTTCCCTTCCCATAATTGTCTTTCCACTCAACAAGGACTCCATCGCAGAAGCTTTTCGAAATTCCTAAAACATAAACATTGAAAGTTTTCCGTTGTTGTTTTTCCGATATTAGCTTCCGCTACACAATCAATATCATCGTCAGTTCGTATTTTTTTTTGGTTTATCTATAAATAATAAGCGTGCGATTCCATTAAGCGGAGAAGTATTCTAATCGTAGAAATGATCATTCCAAAATTGACTTTGATAAGTACGAAATCGTAATTTGTTTGGAAAACTTTGGCTATTCAGAGGGGCGCAAAAAGTTTCGCCAAGATAGCAACTTTTTTAATACTTTTATCAATATTACTAATTCCGAGACCGTGAAATTAATACCAAAAATTATTCTTATTCATTTGCGTTATTCCACGCCGATTCTGATGCTTCATTTGGAACGCAAGGAAAATATAAATCACTCTTATTACGGTGTACTTCATCTTGATTATTCAATTAGATTGTCTCACACAAAGGGTATAAATCCTTTAGTATGCAAAAGAGTACCGATACATTCAGAGGTACACATAATTTGATATATTGTGAGTAAGAACATTTTATGGTCATCATAAAAACTTAATAACTTGTATTTAAAATTATATATAAATATATAATTAAGCGCCTAACGATGGGAAATTAATGTAAATACAATTTCGAGTCCTAATTCAATGGAGACAATTTTTAATAATTTTTTTTTAATTAATAATAAGGATGAAATATTAAGAAACTGTAGTTTTTATTAATTTCCTATTGTGAAGTGCTTAATTATATATTCATATATAATTGTAAACATCAATACCTGACTGCGCGTGTAAACAATTATATCTACTCCATAATATAATTCAAAGCATATTTAGAAACTCGAAACTGTACTGCTGGATGACTTAATTGGTTTAAGCAATCGTTCAGAGAATGGTAGATACAGGTTCGAGTCCCGTTCAATGTAAAAAACTTTTAATTAATTTTCTGTACCTTATAATAATGACGGAATAGCAGGAAACGCTAATTTTAATTAATTTTCCATCGTGAAGGCCTTAATTATACTACTGTGGGCAAAAAATAGTAAGACTTTTTAATTTAAATTTCGCGCGAAAACCCATTCGTCGAAATATTTTTTTTCTAGGTTGGTATAACTGTCAGTGACATCTGTGCCAAATGTCACATCAAAATAATCATTAGTGTTTAGTATACGCTTGTCTTTCTGAAGTACAAAAAGTGCATTCGGCGATTTTTACAATTAGTGAAATTATTCAACAAAGAAGTTCCATTAAATTTCGTGTACGGAATCAAATTTCTGGTGCAGAAACGCTCAGAATGTTGCAAAAGGCTTTCGGTGATAACTGTTTGTCGCGAGCAAGTATTTTTGATTGATACAAATTATTCAAAGAGGGTCGAGAACGCGTTGATGACGAACCACGTCCAGGACGGTCATCAACATCAACTGATGATCAACACGTCAATAGCATCAGGGAATTGGTGCTTGAGAATCCACGATTAACAGTCAGAGACCTTACTGGCATCGTTGGAATATCGGAAGGATCAGTGGAAACCATTTTGAAAGATCATTTGGGCCTAAGAAAAGTGAAAGCACGATTTGTTCCAAAATCACTCAATTTTTTCGAAAAACAGAGTCGCGTTGACGTCTGTGAAACAATGCTTTCCGACTATCAAGACAAAATGAAAGGCATTATAACTAGAGATGAGACTTGGATCTACGCTTATGACCTGGAAACAGACGATCAATTGGCCGAATATCGTATCAAAGGTGAGTCGAAGACCAAAAAACCACGTCAAAGCAAGTCAAAAATCAATGTTATGTTGACAGTTTTCTTCGATTATCGAGATGTGGTGCACTCCGAATTCCTTCCGACCGGTCAAACTGTCAACAAAGATTACTATTTGAGTGTTATGCGTCGTTTGCGCAATGCTATTCGTAAAAAGAGGCCAGAATTATGGGCCGACAATTCTTGGTTTTTGCATCACGATAATGCACCGTCGCATACTGCATTAATTCTTCGTGAGTTTTTCGCCAAATTTTCAACCAATATCGTGCCGCGACCACCGTGTTCGCCTGATTTAGCTCCGTGTGACTTCTGGCTATTCAGCAAACTCAAACGACCGCTCCGGGGAAACCGTTTTGTGGTGGTGTACACACATAAAATTCCAGATGGTCTACAATAATCGCTAGTGATCACAAAGAAATTTTGCAACAAAGACCATAGTCTCAGAAGATCTGGTGAGAAAATGAAAACTTCAACGCTATGGCTATTGTGGCGAATTTTATGATGAGTGGAAAAGTCAAGTTTTGATTTAACACAATGTTCTAATCCTGATTTAACACCAAACAATTCCTTTTACATCCTCAACCAAGTAGATCTTAAAAGATGGCGGCTTCAAAACGAATTGGTTGCTGTTCAGACTTTTAAGGTGTTTTAACGAAGCTCTCTACGAATAACTTCAGTTATATTTTTTAATAATAATAATTATCAATCCTAAGAGCAGTTTATGTTGAAATAAAGTTACACACAATAGGAGGACTATACATAACGTGGCTTAAGATTTAGTATTTATTGAAAAAGTGAATGTATAGTCTCGTAAGATTATGGACATCTAAAATACAAATCCGGCTTCCGATTATTCATGACCTCTTCAAAACTAATTTATTATTAAATAATCACGTAAAATTGCATTAATAGAAATGCATTATTTCCCATTCGAAAACAAAATTTTAATTTTACGAGTCGAAATGAAATGTAGAAAGGAAAATAAATCACCACTTAAGACAGACATTATAAGAAAAAAACATTTCTTCCAGCGGCGGGGGTAATTTCTTCGGAAATAGGAGAAAGTGGACTGAAATACATAAGGCGCGGAGCATATAAAATGTTCTAAGTTTCGAAATCTAATATTAGTTTCAGTTTTTTACTCATTACAAAACGTGCGCGATGAAAGTATTTGTGGTAAATAAATTAATTATTTTTATTAAAAAAGAAAACATCATTTGTTCTTATAGGTACTACTATTAGGTATCAATCTGATAGACTGTGTCCAACTAAATGGATTAATAGATCCTCCCGCTAGCGATGCTTCCTATTCCATAGGATATGGCGCCCCTGTCGGAAATAACGAAATTGTATCTGCAATTAAATTGGCCGAATTCGGAAACAACAATGTTGGTAATGAAATTGCAAGTGCTGGTATTGTTGGTGGTCCTGGAAGTATCGGTTCGCCAATTGTAAGTCACGGCATATCACCTGTAAAACAATTAACGGAAAAAGTACCAATACCTGTACCGCAACCGTACCCCGTTACAATAACCAGACCAGTACCTATATCAGCACCAGCACCAAGTCCAATAGGTGTGCCTCGGCCAGTACCTATTTCAATACCGCAACCGCTTCCTATACCGATTTCCAAACCAATTCCGTTACCTGTAACACGCCCTATTCCAGTACCAATTCAAAGATCAGTTTACCTTAATGTCCCCCAACAAATACAAGTACCCATTGCGCAACCATACCCCATCGTAATTCCGCAACCGATTCCTCTTAGAATACCAGCCACAATTCCTGTACCCATCCCCTTAACGGGAATAATAGGAAACGGGGGCATAATTGGGCAACTACCTGGAATTGGTGGTGGATTCGGAGCTTTCGAGGGAATTGGTGTGCATGGAGGGTTTGGAGGTGGTAATCTTGGAGGAGCATTTATTGGTGCTCCAAATATAGGCGTTTTAGAAAAGAACCTAGCAGCTTCTGCTGGAATTGGAGGCGCTGGGTTCAGTGGAAGCGGTAGCTTTAGTAATATAGATGAAAATTACGGAGGAAGCGGTATACCAAGACCAGGAATAATACAAAATTATGATAGCAATAGTGGATACAAATACTGAAAGTACTATTCTGTATTTCTGTATCGCTTTATATCACCGTTTGAAAATATTTTGCTATTACAGTTTCTATATGTGTAAAAAATTTCTAGTCTGTTGATATATTAATAAAGCATATATAAATAAAAAGAAACATAATTTATTGTTTTTATTTAATAGGGTACTTCGTTGATATTCATTGAAACCTACTTCAAATAAATAAAAGAATGCTGTATATGAAACAGCAATGGAAACTGTGTTTTGAATTCATTTCCATCAAAAAATAATTGTAGCAATTTCTTGGAAACGTTGATTAAAAAAGTTAATAGCTTTCTTTGCTTACATTGACAGCGGTAATTATAGTTCGAGTGAAAATAATTACATTTTATAACTGCAGATACAAATCACGATGTTCAGGAAACATATGGCTTAATTACACTTTTTCATCTTATATCTAGAGTCCATCTAATGATCTAATGTAAGAAAATTCAAAGAACTTAATTTTAGTACGAGAAAAACGCTTTCAAAACATTTAATACCGAGACATTCTTTCCCTGAAAATAGATGTTATGCCACTGAAGTACAGAGACGCGCTACAAGAGGAAGTAGGTCCTTTGACGCAAGACGACTTTGTGAAAATAATGCTTTCGGGAAACAATCGCCGGCAGGAGATCGCGAGGTTCGTGAAGCGGGTGTTGAAAGCGAAGAAAAGTGAGATCGGCGCAAAGGCGGTAGTCGATTATGGCTAATTATAAGGTGCCATCCTGAAGCAATGCAAATAGCGGTTCCGTGATGGAGTTTTCACTTTGACAAAATGAGGGTTTAGTGGGTACAAGCTCTACACAACGGGGATCTTGCGTTTGGCATTTTCCTCAAAACAAAAAAACAAAGAACCACTGAAACTTATTCCAATTTTGAAGAAGAATAAAGTAAATAAGGAATTTTTAATGTGTACAAGTTACTGTTACCTCTACATGGTCATGTAAGGAATCTTTGTTGTTGTTTACTGGTGGGTCGCATTTTATAAGCTTATTCGGAAATACAGGCGACAAAAGGTTGTAAATCGACTGGTCTATTAAAAATAAGTGTTCATGGTCAAGTTATTCAACAGAAGTTAAGATATACCGAGGACTCGGTACCAACTCGGAAACCAGGGTGAAGAAACTATAGATAATGGTCGTGAAATTCGACAAGACAGATTAGGAGAAATGTTGTGTTAACAAATTTTAAAATAGCTAAAAATTATATTGTTTAAACCAGTAGGTAAACATAGTTGATAATCTTCTAGGAAGCGAAATCAATACACGTTCCAACAACTTCCCAAATTCAACAATTAACGCTTGAAAATTCCCTGTGTGAGGTTCGACGTTCTGAATTTTTATAGCTCACACATTTCACCACTAACTTATCAGGGTGACAGAATTTACTTCTTCAAGACTTGTCTTTATGCTACAAGAATATGCGCAGTAAGAATGCGCAGTAACCGAATTTTTTATGCGCAGTTCTAGTAGCGCGAAATATAAGTGATTTAAAACTCTTTATTAATTGTGTCTCTCACCACGGTTGCAGGTCTCCGGCTGATATTTTCTAGGGTCATTGAGAGACGAACATCTTTAATTATAAGGCTTTATGTACATATGGCATTTACTGTTGAGGCCATGTATGCTGTTACTATCTATCAACTTTCTTTTGACATTATGTTCTTCTATCTAGAGAAATTTGATTCAACCCTCAAGCAAAGTATTGGGTTGGCAACTAAGTACTTTCGGTTTTTACTGATAGAGAGCGTTGCTTTATTTTTTGTATAACGTATGTTAGTGCTGTACTTTACCGTTTGTCACGTGATACTAGTCACATTGACGTAACTTCAGAAGCAAGTAGTGCGTGATTTTTATTAAAGCTATTAGTTGTGGGCTAATTTTAAATGGAGTGCAGAAACGAACATTTTCGACATATTTTACTATTTTATTTCCGTAAAGGAAAGAAAGCTGCTGCGGCTCACAAAAAGATATGTGAAGTTTATGATGCTAATTGCTTAACAGAGCGCACGTGTCAGAATTGGTATAAAAAATTCCGTTCTGGAGATTTTTCCCTCAAATATGAGCAACGTTCTGGTCGGTCTACTGAAGTTGATGATGACCAAATCAAAGTCATAATTGAAGAGGATTGTCATATAACTGTTCGAGAGGTTGCGGATAGGCTACATGTATCGCACACAATAATTGAAAAACATTTAAAATGTCTTGGGCTAGTTAAGAAGCTTGATATTTGGGTACCTCACGAATTTAAAGAAATCCATTTAGCACAAAGAATCAACTTTCACATCGAAAGCTGAATTGCATCCAAAAAAGATAATGCTGTCAGTTTGGTGAGATTACAAAGGTGTTGTGTTTTTTGAGCTACTTCCAAGGAACCAAACGATCAATTCTGATGTTTACTGTCAACAATTAATAAAACTGGATGAAGCAATCAAAGAAAAACGGCCAGAATTGTCAAATCGGAAAGGTGTAGTTTTCCACCAAGATAATGCAAGGCCTCACACATTCACAAATGGGGATGACCTTCACTCGCACCTGGTTCAGTTTTTTGCTGATAAGGACCAGAAATTTTATGAGCGCGGAATCATGCAGCTGAAAGAAAGATGGCAAAAGGTCATTGAGCAAAATGGAAAATATATAATTGATTAATAACTATTCTTTGTTTAAAAAAAAGTATTTTATTTTATACTACAAAATCGAAAGTACTTAGTTGCCAACCCAATACATTCGAAACAACAAAATAAGGGAAGACACAGTCAGACGAATTACAGAATTACAATAATAAGTTTGGTAAAGAATAGTTCTTAATCGGAGTATCCTGAAGACGCTAGTAAAATATCAACTGGAATACTCAAATTCCGCAAACGATGGAAACATTCCAAACAACTCAGAATATTTACTTTTTATTATTTTTTAAGAAAGTTTTCTAAAAAATAAATGATATCGTAACGCTGGAATATGCATGTACTTATATTACGCATAAAATTTAATGACTTTTAATGTAATTTTGTAAAATCAAACGGGTATTATTTCCTGACTCATCAACGGTACACTCTATTTAATTGTTTTTTGGGCTTTAATAGAATTCAATTAATTTTCTTGCTTTTAAATGACAGCCAAAATTTATCTCTGTTTTCTAAATTTTCATATATACATTCAATTGTCTTGGCATCTAAGCAATTATAATTTATAGAACCGATAAATTGTCGTGAAAGAGACACTATATCGGTTATACAGATAAAGTGTTCCTTTCGCGCCTTCTTTGATTTTTATATTGACATTATCTTAATAAAAATTGAATCACATTATTAGCGAAAAGAAGTGAAATTTATTAATCGAAATGGTATTTTAAAATAATAAAAATTCTATTGCCCGAAAACGCCTATCGTAAAGAATTTTTAATATGTCACTTTCGCTTGGAAGGCGATGACCGAGCCGTGTTAATGTAATATAAAGACGTTACTGGATTCAGATCTAATACATATGCAAAGGCAGTACCCCGCCACGGCTTTGTTTGTCAACAAGGCGTCCACGTAAATATTAGATCGTAAAATGCTTCAGTATATAAGCGAGAAGGATGCGTCAAAAATACTCTCACTGACCATAATTTGTGCGTTATGTGAAATTGAATCTAAAACGTGGGTCGGTCGATCTCGTCAATCTGCTTTCTTCTTTCCCAATAAATTAGTAATATTACTTAGTAGGTGACAATAAATATCCTTTCGTTAAAATGGAAACACAGCAATATTTTGATAAATATTCGATGTAGTGGTACAAATTTTTGGAACGCGTTGTATACTGTATTCATTTCTTCTTTTTGAGACGGTTTCAATATTAATAAAACAAGTACATATTGACCGAGAACATGACTACGACGGTGGTTTTGTCTTTATTACGGCTCTTCAGGTAGCCTCAGTTTTTGTTCAATAGATATTATCATCACGGTCATGTGGTGACAATAAGTAAATAATTGAAAAGATTGCATTTGCAGTTAGGACAGGGTACTGTCTATAATTTAAATTTGAAACTCTTGACTACCAAAAACTGCTTAAAAAGTCCCCAAAAGGTTATAGTTACAGGAAGATAAGTCAGAACTCTATGGCGGACGGCGTGCGGAGCGTGCGTACGCTGTTAAGGCGTTTTATGAAAATGATAATTCTTACATACGCGCGTGTCGTGCCTTTCGAAATCATTTTAACATTAATCGCAATCAACCAGTGCCGTCTGCCTGTGCCATAAAAAAATGGGTTAGGAACTTTGAGGAAACTTCGTCAACGCCAAAAATTAACCTGGTCGGCCAAAATCGGTGCGTACGCCCGGGAATATCGACCGTGTAAGAACTGCTATTGAGCGAAGCCCGCGTCGTTCAGCTTATTAGCAGCATATTACACAAGGATCTCCACCTTCATCCATACAAAATCCAAATCGTACAGGCTCTTAAAGGCACGGATTATGTGAGTCGACAACGATTCTGTGAAGAGTTTTCAGATTTAATTAATCAACATGAGGCTATTGTAAACAGCTTATGGATGAGTGACGAAGCCCATTTCCATTTGTCCGGTTACGTCAATAAGCAGAACTTTAGATACTGGAGTGACGTAAATCCTAGACAAATGCATCAAGAACCCCTTCACTCCACAAATGTTACTGTGTGATGCGCTATGTCTTCATCGGGGATCATAGGGCCTTACTTTTTTGAAAATGCTCGTGGCAATGCTGTGACAGTAACCTCACAAAGATACGCCGACATGTTGGAAAACTTATTTGAACCACAGCTTGCACGCTACGAAGTTAACGAGGAAACATTTTTTCAACAAGACGGAGCAACCTCCCATACAACCAGAGTATGCATGAATATTGTTAACAGATTATTTCCAAATCTTGTTTCTCGAAATGGGGACATCACCTGGCCTTCCCGTTCACCGAACCTCACACCGTGCGACTTTTTCTTGTGGGGGTACTTAAAAAGTAAAGTGTTTCAAGATAATCCACCACAAACAATTCAAGCCCTGAAAGAACGGATCCGACAGGAAGTGGAAAACATTCCCCTAGCAATGCTGCAAAATGTAATGAATAGTTTCAAAACACAAGAATGTGTACGCCTGAACGGATGTCATCTTTCCGGAGTTATTTTTAAAAAATAAAATAATTAATGCTTTTTTATGTTCTTTGAGAAAATAATGAATTTATTCCTAAATATTGTTTTTCTTGTTTTTTACAGCCTTTTTAAAATCGCTCGTTATTCTGCCTCACCCGTTACAAACTTGGTCTAACATACATAGCAATATGTTATATGAAAAATCCGATAAATTTTGAAAACAGTTTGAGATGAGTTTTATTCTAATATTTCAACAAGATTTTGTAACTCTAAATTCTTTTGATGTATCAAGATTTTCTGAACACTCAGTGCACTAGGTCTACATAAAAAAAATCTCCTTTTTCTAAAGGTACAAAGATTTTAAAAATTGATTCAAATCAACGATTGCAAGTACATATTATATTCCCAGAGCGTGAAAAACTGCATATGATAAATACGCCCATTTCTATATACATAAATAATATAAATGATAATCACGTGGAATAATCAGAAAAAAATATTGAACTATAAAGCAAATTATAAGTTACGTACACGTCCAATAAAGTACCCATACATATTAAATGGAACATATATAAAAGACCTTAAAAATTCACCGAGCATTTTGCACGTCTTCACAATGAAGTTAAGTAGAAAGAACAATAAAATAGCATTCATAAATTTCTTCAAACCATATTTACTTGTTTTGAGATTATTGTCTTATTTTCCTCCGGAATGTGAATCTATATTCTACAATATATATTCTTTTCTCGTCACCACAACGGTTTGTATAAGTTTTTACGTTTTAGAATCACTCTACGTCATAATGTCTGTCGATAATATTGAAGATATGGTGGACTCTCTTCTTCTTTACTTCACAGACCTGTCATACTTGATAAAACTGTATTGTTTGATTGCAAAAAGTAGACGGATTAGAAAAATGTTAAAAGATATCGATGCTGACATGTTACAACCGAGAAACGAGCATCAAAAACAACTGATTACGAATTGGTTACTTAAGATATGTCGTTATATTAATGTGTTAATTTATATCGGTTTTGGTAGCTGCATTTTTTGGATCGTACCGCCTTTGGTTAGCAGTGAAAAGTTGCTGCCGGCCAAATTATGGATTCCTTTCGATGCTGACAAGCGTCCAGTGTACGATATATTGTACATTTACGAAAGTGTGTCAGTTGTAGTGGATCCACTGACACATATATGCATGGATTCGGTCCCTCTTATGTTGATGGCTTATATTTGCGGACAATTTGATGTTCTCCAAGATACGATGATTAATTTAAAGATATTTGCTGAAAAGAACCTTGACGGCAATACAAGAAAAAATAGAAGAGGTCTACATGAAGAGATGAATAGGCTATTGATTGAATGTGTGAAGCAACACCGTGAAACTAAAAGGTAACACTAAATACTATTAAATCCGAAATATATACTCAGAAAGATAAAAATGTTTAAAATTTAAAAACAATTTGCTTTAAAGACGGTGAATATGACCAATATTTTTTTAAGGTTTTAGGATTAAGTGTGAGGCTTGTCCAAGAAGATTTGTTACAATATTACAATAGAAAACTATTGTAAGTAGTACTACTGTGGGCAAAAAATAGTAAGACTTTGTTCGTAATTTTTAAATTCTTAATTTATTCTTCTACTAACTGTCAGACGAATATTACACAAGGATCTCCACCTTCATCCATAAAAATCCAAATCGTACAGGCTCTTAAAGGCACGGATTATGTGAGTCGACAACGATTCTGTGAAGAGTTTACAGATTTAATTAATCAACATGAGGATATTGTAAACAACTTATGGATGAGTGACGAAGCCCATTTCTATTTGTCCGGTTACGTCAATAAGCAGAACTTTAGAGACTGGAGTGACGTAAATCCTAGACAAATGCATGAAGAACCCCTTCACTCCACAAAAGTTATTGTGTGGTGCGCTATGTCTTCATCGAGGATCATAGGGTCTTACTTTTTTGAAAATGCTCGTGGCAATGCTGTGACAGTAACTTCACAAAGATACGCCGACATGTTGGAAAACTTTTTTGAACCACAGCTTGCACGCTACGAAGTTAACGAGGAAACATTTTTTCAACAAGACGGAGCAAACTCCCATACAGCCAGAGTATGCATGAATATTGTTAACAGATTATTTCCAAATCATGTGATTTCTCGAAATGGGGACATCACCTGGCCTTCCCGTTCACCGGACCTCACACCGTGCGACTTTTTCTTGTGGGGGTACTTAAAAAGTAAAGTGTTTCAAGCTAACCCACCACAAACAATTCAAGCCCTGAAAGAACGGATCCGACAGGAAGTTGAAAACATTCCCCTAGCAATGCTGCAAAATGTAATGAATAATTTCAAAACACGATTGGAAGAATGTGTACGCCTGAACGGACGTCATCTTTCCGGAGTTATTTTTAAAAAATAAAATAATTAATGCTTTTTTATGTTCTTTGGGAAAATAATGAATTTATTCCTAAATATTGTTTTTCTTGTATTTTACAGCCTTTTAAAATCGCTCGTTATTCTGCCTCACCCTCTATAAAATTTACGATATTCATTTATTTTTTGCAGGCTAGCAAAAGAACTAAATGATGTGTATGCGTCACACTTCTTCGCCGAGTTAGTGAATTGCGTGTCGGTTCTATCCATTATAATGTACAAATTGACAATGGTAAAAAGCATGATACTTATCAGTTCTTCCAAAAAATTGTAAAAAAATTTTTAGATACCCATTGCAAGTGTCGGTTTTTTCACGTTAGGTCTTTATCTAGCTTGTTTGCTATTCCTGCTCTTGTTGTATTGCTGGTACGGAAATGAGATTCAGTTAAAGGTAAGTTAGTAACTTTTATTAACTTACTAGAAGAATTACTGTGTAGATTCTGCCCAGTACAAAAGGAAACTGCAATTTGCAAACTATACCAATATGGAAATTTGATAAGATTACGATTTTTACAAATAGAGAAAGAATATCCTAAAGTGGAACACTGTGCATGAAGAAGACAGCTATGATTAAAAAATAAAGTTGAATTTGATGGAGCCTGTGGTTGATTAACTTAATCACTAAGGTTGATATACGAGGGAGCGTTTTTATATTCGCGGAATGAGCGGGTTGTAGAGGGGTGAGTAGGCGCATTGGGGGCGTGGCCTGTGCAGCGACTCATGATTAGTATAAATACGAAGTTTCATTGTTATTAGACAGTTAGTCTTTGAGCTATCGTCAACCAAGTAACATAATCAGGAGTGAAAAGTGAAATATGAAAAAAATCGAATATCGTGCCGTTATAAAGTTCCTTACCAGGCAAGGAAAATCAGTCGCAACCATAATGAATGAGATGTCATTGGTTTACGGCGACTCTTGTCCAGGAAAAACCATGGTGTACAAGTGGCATAGTTTATTTAAACAAGGAAGGGAATCCCTTGAAGACGACCCGAGGCCGGACAGGAGCATTGAGCTGACCACGCCAGCACTTATCCAAAAAGTTGAACAAATTGTACTCGAAGATGCTCGACTAAAGAAGAAACAACTCGCAGAAATGGTTGGAGTATCCGATACAACAATTTTTAAAATCCTACACGATCATCTCGGCATGTCTAAGGTCAGCGCAAGATGGGTGCCGAGAATGCTCACGCCGCCGCAAAAACAACAGCGCCTAGAGTATTCGCGTGCATTTTTGGACCTCTGTAATGAAGACAAGGATGGTGTATTGAGTGGAATTGTTACTGGAGACGAAACTTGGGTTCATCATTATGAACCTGAGTCCAAACAAGACTCCATGCAGTGGCATAAAAAGGGCACAGCACCTCCCAAGAAATTTAAAGTGTCACAATCACTGGGAAACTCATGGCAACGGTATTTTGGGACTCGGAAGGAATATTGTTGATTGATTATAAAGATAAAGGTGTTTCTATAACCGGAGAATATTATGCTTCAATATTAGAGCGACTAAAAGAAGCCATTAAAGAGAAAAGACGGGGAAAATTGACAAAAGGTGTTCTGCTTTTGCACGACAACGCGCCCGTCCACAAGAGCCGCGTTGCGTTAGCTGCCCTGCATAAGGTGGGCTTCGAAATTGTGAATCACCCACCCTACAGCCCAGACCTGGCCCCGAGTGATTATTACCTGTTTCCGAAAATGAAAAAAGAGCTGCGGGGTAAAAAATTTACTGCCGATGATGAAGTCAAGGAGGCAGTTTCGGCGTATTTTGCAGATAAAGAGAAATCATTTTTTTATGAGGGTATAAATAAATTAATTGAAAGATGTGAAAAATGTATCCGTCTTGCAGGTGAATATATTGAAAAAGAAAAATAATTTGGTTTTTTATTTCCACCCCTTGTCCCCATTCCGCGAATATAAAAACGCTCCCTCGTACTATATTTAGGGCTTCATGTAATGGCAGTTTGGTGTTCTCTAATTTGAAAATAGTATTTAAAAGAATTGAATAATTTTTGGAAACAGGTTACTTGAAGCAATTAGGGGTAAGATTGTTTTAGTAACTTTCCAGCTTTAACCATATTCGAACCCTCATTTGTAACTGACGGTACAAGTTGGGTTGCCAATATATATATTTAAAATACTATTCTGTCTTATATCCGTTGTTTCATCTACCTTCAGCCACATTTTTTGAACTTTTAACTCTGTTTATATTTGATCCGTAATCGCGTTTTTCGCCCGAGGAGAATTATATTGTAATTGACCTCTTGGCAATCTCCATTCCGGAACGTATTTCCCCCAAAAGTTTCGAAATTCTTTATTGTCTACAATATTTTGTGGAATGTTGCCCACACTTAGCATAATATAGAACTATATAATATGATACATCACGTTGCGCATTTAACCGGTGTTATTTACTATTAATATGCCTTTTACAAACAAAAATACTGTACGGTAAAATGTTGATATTGCAAACAATACATTTAATAATAGTACCAGTGTATTCTAATGTCGAAAATCAGTTAAAAAAAATCTATTAACACACGTCGAACATAACAAAGGACGCCGTCGATTCGCCATCATGAATTTAACCCGAATTCCTACACTACGCATATGAATCTCGACTTCGGCTGTATCCGACCGCTTTCGAAATATATCCGACCGCTTTCGAAATATATCATCGCCGCCTATGAGTGCGCACTCGTTTCTGCAGGCTTAGTTTGTACGTTCTAAACAAGATTTAAAAAAACCGTCGAAATTTTTTTGTTGTTTTCACCCAGAGTTTATGTAAGAAGATGTAAAAAAATGTTTGTGTTAAAAGCTTGTTTAAAAAAGCTTGTGTTAAAAAGTTCTGAAACAAAATCTTTTTCTTTAAATATAAAAATTTTTTCGATGTTTTTACTCATTTCAAAAGGAAAAACGAATACCTTTTATTGTCAGTATTGAAATGTGTATTATGCAAAAAAAAAAGTCCGTTCATCATTTCGAAAATTTCAAAACAACTACGGCATCCCGTTAAAAAAAAAGTATTTGTACATACACACAACTTGTTCGAGTCCACTTTTTCATAAAAAAAAACGCACGTTCTCTGACGATTATTTTGGTCGGCAAATATCTCGTTTCCGTCGATTTTACAGAGCATATAAAATAGGTTTCATTGTAAATCCGTGAAACCTCTTCAAGCAAACAAAACAAATAGAAAATGTATAGTTTTTAATCTCTTCGAAATCGATCACAGGAACATTCGATGAAAACATTTTCTCTTGAATATTACGTTTTTTAAAAATGAATTTCACAATGTTTATATTACAGTTAAAGCGGAGAGATTTAGACATCAAGCATGGACAGCGCGCGGAGTTGGTATAGGTGTCACCGGTAGTCTAGGTCGTGTTCAAAAAAAAAATTTGTTAGGAAACTTCTCAAAATTAATAGCAGTTTTCATTTCATCGCCAAAAGAAAATACCCGCCTTCGTGTTCTTTCAAATTATTGAACGGATAGTCGTCGCTAGGTGTTAGATTTGGTGTAGCTGAAAGGCATTACCGGATTTTTCGTAAAAAAACTACATAATTTTCAAGATGGAAAAATTTATTTATTCAAAGTATTGACCATTTGGTTCTAGACAGCTCGTAATACGCCACGCCACTCTGATCCCACCAAACACAGAGCATTGTCCTGCGAACAAAACGATTTGGCCTTGGATTCGATGGGCCGGCTTCACTAGGTGATAACCATGATTTTTTCGCGCTTAGAGTTTTCGAAATAAATCCATTTTTCATCACCAGTCACTACTCGATGTAGATATGACTTCCGTCATATCTTAGAAGCAGCATTTCACACACATTCAATTGATGTGGCATCCATTTCCCCATATTTTAGATTTTTCCCATTGCTCATAATCGTTTCTTGATCCACATTTTATGTTTCCGCCAATTGTTTTTGAATTTTGGTTTGGGTCTTCATCCAATAACTCCTGCAGTTTCAAATCTTCAAACTTTTTCGGTCTACCAGAACGTTCTTTGCCATGCACATCAAAATCACCACTTTTGAATTTTCGAAACCACGCCTCACATGTTTTTATGGTTGAGGCATGCTCACCGTCAGTTTCTACCAGCAAACGATGACTTGCAACGACTTTTTTCCTTTGATTAAATAAGTAAAGTGATGCGTTGCCGCAAATGCACTTTTTCAGGCACCAAACTCGACATTTTCAAAGAGGTATAAATCTATTAGTGTTACTTTCCCAAAATGTAACATGTATAGCTTTGAAGCTTGATGTTAGTAGAATAAAATGACATAAGTGTCAAATCATAACATTACATACTTAAGCCTAGTGACATCTGTTAAAAAATGACTTTCCGGTACACATGGTACGGTGGATGTTTCAAATAAAAATCAAAATTCTTTATAACTTGTTATACTTTTCGAACAACCTTATGTGTCCTGCATTCTGCGATGGTTTTCTTAACAAAATTTGGTTTTTTCGCTCGAGCGGCAGTTTTAAGATATTCTTTTTATAAACATCAATAGTAATTATAGTGCCCTTCTTCGTGTACTCAACCAAAGGAAGCCGCTTTCAATCTCAAGTGGTCATTACCAATAATCGCGTTGAATACCGCGTTTCCACACATTTTTGGTGCCGGGAACTCTTTACGTAACCACTGCATTGACTTTAAATTGTAAGGTCTCAGTGATGTATCATACCTAGGTTTCACCGACAGTAACAATTTTCCAATTTTCCATCTTGTCTTAAAGCATCACAAAGAAAATAACTTGCAAACTAATTTGAGAAGTCTAAGTCTCCATTTCGTTGACGATATGCTAATTTCTAAACTTTCATGTAAAATTTTCAAAGCTATTGTCTCTGCTATATGAACTTCTTTGGCAACATTTGAAATTTTAATTCTATAATTTGTCAACACACTCCTTCAATCTTCTTGAATGTTTCTTCGAGAGGTCTATCAAATTTTATATCATCAACAGATTTTCAAACGCAATTCTTTCGTCAAGTTAGTTGATAAAGTAACGAATAATTCCACCTATATGCAGGGATCATTCATTTATAAGTAATTTTTAGACCATTCCTCTCTGCAGTCAAAAACTTTTAATGATTTTAAATCTATTGGATTGGCAATTAAGCACTTTCGGTTTTGTAGTATAAAATAAAACACTTTTCTTTAAACAAATAATAGTTTTTAATCAATTTTATATTTTCCATTTTGCTCAATGACCTTTTGCCATCTTTCTTTCAGCTGCATGATTCCGCGCTCATAAAATTTCTGGTCCTTATCAGCAAAAAACTGAACCAGGTGCGAGTGAAGGTCGTCGTCATTTGTGAAAGTTTTACCATTCAAAGAATTCTGCAAACTTCGAAATAAATGGTAATCAGATGGTGCTAGATCAGGGCTGTATGGGGGATGTGGCATCACTTCCCAGCCAAGCTCCAATAGTTTCCCACGAGTTGCCAAAGATGTGTGAGGCCTTGCATTATCTTGGTGGAAAACTACACCTTTCCGATTTGACAATTCTGGCCGTTTTTCTTCGATTGCTTCATCCAGTTTTATTAATTGTTGACAGTAAACATCAGAATTGATCGTTTGGTTCCTTGGAAGCAGCTCAAAAAACACAACACCTTTGTAATCCCACCAAACTGACAGCATGATCTTTTTTGGATGCAATTCAGCTTTCGATGTGGTTTGAACTGGTTTATCGTGTTTGCTCCATGATCGTTTTCGAACTATGTTACTGTACAGGACCCGTTTTTCATCACCAGTGATGATTCTTTTTCAGAAAGGGTCGGTTTCATTTCGTCTAAGGTGCATATCGCAAAAGTTGATTCTTGGTGTTAAATAAATTTCTTTCAATTCGTGAGGTACCCAAATATCAAGCTTCTTAACTAGCCCAAGACATTTTAAATGATTTTCAATTGTTGTGTGCGATACATGTAGCCTCTCCGCAACCTCCCGAATAGTTATATGACGATCCTCTTCAATTATGACTTTGATTTGGTCATCATCAACTTCAGTAGGCCAACCAGAACGTTGCTCATCTTTGAGGGAAAAATCTCCAGAACGGAATTTTTTATACCAATTCTGACACGTGCGCTCTGTTAAGCAATTAGCACCATAAACTCCACATATCTTTTTGTGAGCCGCAGCAGCTTTCTTTCCTTTACGGAAATAAAATAGTAAAATATGTCGAAAATGTTCGTTTCTGCACTCCATTTAAAATTAACCCACAACTAATAGCTTTAATAAAAATCACGCACTACTTGCTTCTTAAGTTACGTCAATGTGACTAGTATCACGCGACAAACGGTAATGTACGGCACTAACATACGTTATACAAAAAATAAAGCAACGCTCTCTATCAGTAAAAACCAAAAGTACTTAGTTGCCAACCCAATAAAATTTTGCCCTATTAAAACTGTTATTAGATAAACCTTTCGATTTCAATCCCACTTGGTCAAAATACTTATAAACTCTATCGGTACTTAGTTTATTTTATTGTACGTTTTCTATTTCAGAGCTGTACAGTTTATTCGGCGGCATATTCCTCAGAGTGGACTGGTTGTCCGATCTCGTTCCAAAAGAATCTACTCTTCACTATGGTTCATCTCCAAAGGCCAATAACCATGTACGCTGGAAGATTTTTTTCGCTTTCTTTAGAAATGTACACCACCGTAAGATTAGTAATTATGAGTTCTTATTACTTTACTAACACAAAGCTTACTTGCAGATAATGAGATTTACTTGGTCCTACTTCACTCTGCTATTAAATATGAATGATGAATAGTATTTTCGAAAGTTCCTTCTCTACATTAACAAAAGCACTCAGATTAAAAACACGCGATGTATTTGTTTTGGATTAAAATCTATAGAGCAGATTTGCATAGCAAAATAATGCTTGGAAAATCGTTAGCTGTCTAAAATATAGAGAAAATCAAATCTAGTTACCGTATTTAAAGCCAAACTTCGAAATGCTTTTAAACTTTTCTATCCGATGAATTATTTATTATTAAAAACTGCTTAATTCACAAGATTTGCTTTGTTTCACGTCTCTCGACATATGAATACATTATTATGCTTAAAAGTTTTTGCAGTAAATAGAGACAGTTAAATTTTCTGACACGTTACTGTCAAGTTTTAACTCGTAGTATGTCAAATATGTTGAGAATCCGGCGGGAGAAATTTAGAGACAGAAGTTATAACGTTCTAAATTAAACGCGACTTCTCAAAGACATTCCTGTAATGTTCGTATATATTACGTAGCATATATGTACGGAATACAATCTACAATAAAAAATATGAGTGTAGTCATGTAATAGTTTAGTTAACAACGGGACTATATTTCATACATTAAACGTTCTAACCACATGAATATTATGTTTGAATAATGTTGTGGAGTAAGAAGTTGTACTACTGTGTTGTGAACAATATGATTTACGAGTTATGATTGTTTCCAGTTTTTAGTTGACTATGATTTTATAATAAATTCGAAGAAAAATAAATCTTCATGCAATATATTTATGGCAAAGTAAATTTTATTGAATTATTGGGTTGGCAACTAAGTACTTTCGGTTTTGTAGTATAAAATAAAACACCTTTTTTAAACAAAGAATAGTTTTTAATCAATTATATATTTTCCATTTTGCTCAATGACCTTTTGCCATCTTTCTTTCAGCTGCATGATTCCGCGCTCATAAAATTTCTGGTCCTTATCAGCAAAAAACTGAACCAGGTGCGAGTGAAGGTCATCGTCATTTGTGAAAGTTTTACCATTCAAAGAATTCTGCAAACTTCGAAATAAATGGTAATCAGATGGTGCTAGATCAGGGCTGTATGGGGGATGTGGCATCACTTCCCAGCCAAGCTCCAATAGTTTCCCACGAGTTGTCAAAGATGTGTGAGGCCTTGCATTATCTTGGTGGAAAACTACACCTTTCCGATTTGACAATTCTGGCCGTTTTTCTTTGATTGCTTCATCCAGTTTTATTAATTGTTGACAGTAAACATCAGAATTGATCGTTTGGTTCCTTGGAAGCAGCTCAAAAAACACAACACCTTTGTAATCCCACCAAACTGACAGCATGATCCTTTTTGGATGCAATTCAGCTCTCGATGTGGTTTGAGCTGGTTTATCGTGTTTGCTCCATGATCGTTTTCGAACTATGTTACTGTACGGGACCCATTTTTCATCACCAGTGATGAGTCTTTTTAAGAAAGGGTCGGTTTCATTTCGTCTAAGGTGCATATCGCAAAAGTTGATTCTTTGTGTTAAATGAATTTCTTTCAATTCGTGAGGTACACGAATATCAAGCTTCTTAACTAGCCCAAGGCATTTTAAATGTTTTTCAATTGTTGTGTGCGATACATGTAGCCTCTCCGCAATCTCTCGAATGACGATCCTCTTCAATTATGACTTTGATTTGGTCATCATCAACTTCAGTAGGCCGACCAGAACGTTGCTCATCTTTGAGGAAAAAATCTCCAGAACGGAATTTTTTATACCAATTCTGACACGTGCGCTCTGTTAAGCAATTAGCACCATAAACTTCACATATCTTTTTGTGAGCCGCAGCAGCTTTCTTTCCTTTACGGAAATAAAATAGTAAAATATGTTGAAAATGTTGCTTTCTGCACTCCATTTGAAATTAACCCACAACTAATTGCTTTAATAAAAATCACGCACTACTTGCTTCTGAAGTTACGTCAATGGGACTAGTATCACGCGACAAACGGTAAAGTACAGCACTAACATACGTTATACAAAAAATAAAGCAACGCTCTCTATCAGTAAAAACCGAAAGTACTTAGTTGCCAACCCAATATTAAAAAAATAAACCCGATTCCATGAAAGTGGTGAATATTTCCACTATTTCTTCAACAATGTTCTGGCATGATCTTCGATTTATTCTTGTTTTCGTTGATCAATCCGTTACATCTATTTAAAAGATTCGAAAAATTGTTTTTGGAAATTTTCTAAAAAATTGAGTGATTTTGGAACAAATCGTGCTTTCGCTTTTCTTAGGCCCAAATGATCTTTCAAAATGGT
The DNA here is from genome assembly GCA_031893035.1 of Dermolepida albohirtum. NCBI lineage: Eukaryota > Metazoa > Arthropoda > Insecta > Coleoptera > Scarabaeidae > Dermolepida > Dermolepida albohirtum. The sequence continues at coordinate 47,121 of JAVIWB010006884.1, forward strand.
TTCCACTGATCCTTCCGATATTCCAACAATGCCAGGAAGGTCCCTGACTGTTAATCGTCGATTCTTAAGCACCAATTCCTTGATTGACGTGTTGATCATCAGTTGATGTTGATGGCCATCCTGGACGTGGTTCGTCATCAACGCGTTCTCGACCCTCTTTGAATAATTTGTACCAATCAAAAACACTTGCTCGCGACAAACAATTATCACCGAAGGCCTTTTGCAACATTCTGAACGTTTCGGCACCAGAAATTTGATTCCGTACACAAAATTTAACGGAACTTCTTTATTGAATAATTTCACTCATTGTAAAAATCGCCGAATACACTTTTTGTACTTCAGAAAGACAAGCGTATACTAAACACTAATGATTATTTTGATGTGACATTTGGCACGGATGTCACTGACAGTCATACCTAGAACCTAGAAAAAAAATATTTCAACGAATGGGTTTTCGCGCGAAATTTAAATTAAAAAGTCTTACTATTTTTTGCCCACAGTAGTATAATCACCTATGAACTGTTAATTATCTATTTAAAGCCTGTTCAGAAACTTTTTGAAGGTACTTCGTAACTTCCATTACCGACCAATGTTAAATCTCCATAAAGGGATGTTCCCCTAACCCACCAATTCCTTCTAATGGCTCAATATTACAAAATACAGAAAGTTAATTAGAAAATGTGAAGTCAGTTGGGTAAACTATCAAATATAAACTTTGCGTGCCTTTAATTCTTAAATAAATACAAGAAAGCGTTCGCATCACTGCTATTATTTACATTAACTGTTACGTTTCATCTTCAATGTCTACAATAAATACACCACTTCTGTTTATAATCTTATACATTACGAATAATATATCAATCTAGTATACGTCTTATTATCATGCGTATGAATGCCTTAACATGCGTACTTGACACTTGATATTTCTGCGGTATTACAGAGCAAACGATTCCTTCTCCAGTCTTGGTAAAATGAAGACGAACAGAGACGTGAGAATATATTTCTCACGACATATTACTCTTTTAAAATACCTACTGTATTGGCCGATTGATCAAACGAATTATTTGATTGTGTTAACTCACAAATTGTTTTCTTTTATCAAAATCAGTACAACTGTAGTTCTATACGTTTTCCTGCAGTTTCTGAAAGTCTACAAAAGCAACGGAGACGTCACGAATATGATAGAATCATCTTTGACTGTGTTTACAAATTTCAATTACCTCGTGAAAATGCTGTCTTGCATTTATTACAACGAAGATATAAAAGCGGTGATAGAAGAAATGTCTGACAGTAAATTTCAATCCAGAAACGTTCAGCAAAGAAATATTATTTTCGGAACCATGTCTAAATGGAATATTATGTTCCATATCTACATGGGAATCTGTGTCGTAATTATATCAGCATGGAGAATACTGCCCTTTATCAGCGGCGCCAGTTTACCATTCAATTATTGGTATCCTTTTGATGTTAACTTTAGTCCAATGCATGAAATTATATATGCTTATGAAGTGCTAGGTATACTTATGATTGCGGTATCTCATGTCACACTAGATGCAATAATGGCGGGCATTTTGGCTTTCATATCAGCACAAATTCAGGTACTAAACGATGTTTTATCCAACCTAAATTATGTTAAAAATCCTAGAGAAACAACCGGCGCTAAAACAAGATTGATTCACCACCAAATTCGTTGTATTTTACTACATAGAAAATTGCAGGGGTAATAGATTTTTATTATTCTATTTTATTTAATTGTTATAAATTTTTTTACGTAATTAATGTGTGTTTTGTTCACAGAACTGTAGAGAAAATGAATGATGTACTAGCAGTTCCTATGTTTATTCAATCTACATTAGGTTCTATGATATTGTGTTTAGCATTGTACAAATTGGCGAAGGTAAGGTGCAAATAAATAAGCATTCTTTAGAATGATTCATTACAAAGACAATCTAATCCAAATCTGATTTTAAATGTTTTACAATAACTTGTTGGATTCTAATTTTTATTGCTCTTTACGTTTGGGAAGATCTATTGTGAATTCTATTTATTATATAGAGCGGCGACGAAAGTGGCAATACCATAGGCGGTACGGTAGAACGGGCAATTGGTGCGCAGTGAATGAGATCATTCACATCAAATACAATACGGTTCACGGTTAGTGTTTATAATAACTTCACACAAACATGTCGCGAAAGTCTGTGCCGTTTGCTACGTCGGTTAGAAAATACATAGCAGAATTTCCCGATTTAAAGTATGATGGATGTGCAGTATTGTGTTTGGTTTGTAATAAGCGACTTATAATACGGAAGAAAGACAATTGTAAAAAACATGTGAACAGTGCAATACATAAACTGAAGAAAAGAAATGAAATACCTTATGCAACATTCCTTTATGATTTTTTATTTATGTTGACTGCATGGAATTTGCCGCTTCGTTTAATCAGCAAACGCCCTTTTCAAATGTTCTGGAATAAATATCTGCCAAATTATAAATTACCTGCAAGAAGAACTTTACAGAAACATTTGCCGCGTTTAAGAGAGAGGCTTGAAAATATAGCAAGAAGAGAATTGCATAATAAAAATGTGTGGATTACTGTAGGTGAGACTACTGATTTAAAAAAAAATAGTATAATAAACGTAATCGTACGTATTTTATCAGCCAACACATTTTCACAGCCCTATTTGATAGCCTGTAAACGTATACAAGCATGTACTGCGGCAAATATTCGGCAAATAATAATGAACACCTTAAAGAAATTTCACATTCATAGTACTCAAGTCTGCATGCTTGTAACAGATGGTGCTGCTACTATGTTACTACTCGGACATTTACTAAAAGTAACTTTTCCTAAATTAATACACATAACTTGTGTACTCCATGCTCTTCATTTAGTTGCTGAAAATGTTAGAAGTAGTTATAAAAACGTTGATCATTTGATTGGATCCACCAAACAAGTGTTTCTTAAATCCCCTAAACGACTTAAAGAATTTCATAAAACTTGTCCAGATATTTCGGAACCACCGGAACCCATTCTTACACGATGGGGCACGTGGCTAAATGCAGCTTTTTATTACCATAAGAATTTTCACAAAGTTAAATCCGTTATATCAAAATTTTAGCCAACCGAATCCCAAGCAATCAGAGACAGTCAACATCAATTTGAAAATCCCCAAATTCTGGAAGATCTGCATACAATATATAACAATTACCATCCATTAGTAGAAGCAATTACGAAACTTCAAAACGAAAACGATTCGCTGCCCTTAGACGCATCACTATGCATAGTGCAAAATGTGACCGCTCATTTACATAGTTTAACTGACGCTGCTGGTGTACGAGCTCATCAAAAATTATTAAGTGTTTTAAAAAAAAATCCGGACTTGCATGTTTTACGAACTATTTATGACAAATGTGCAAATAGTGAGCCCTGGAATGATTTTGAACAACAGCTTCTTTCTGCCAAAATTACATCAATAGACGCCGAACGATCTTTTTCTCTATACAAAAACATTTTCTCGTCGCGAAGGACGTCATTTACAGAAGCAACCGTAGAGACGTATGCAATGATGCAGATGTACAGTTACTTCCACAACACATTACCAGGGTTATGAAATTACATATTACTAGGTAAGCACTAATTGTGTAAGAATAAGTCTAGACACGGCACTGCTACGGACACTTTCGCCGCAGTTTATAATTTACACTTAAACACCAACCGTGAACCGTATTGTATTTGATGTGAATGATCTCATTCACTGCGCACCAATTGCCCGTTCTACCGTACCGCCTATGGTATTGCCACTTTCGTCGCCGCTCTATTAATATATAAAGTGTTTTCCAATGGGGACTTGACAACTTTTAATTCCTTATTGGAAAACCCTTTATATACAATATTACACATTATTAAAATATTTTAGTAACATTTCAACTCATTTCAAAGGAAATACATTTCTTTAAGAAACGATCTCAAAATTGCATTAATTTTTTAGGTGCGTTTATTAAGCGCTGAAGGTTTTTCTTACGTTAATTACTATATTGCGATGCTATTCCAACTTTCCATTTACTTTTGGTATGGAAATGAAATTATATGGAAGGTATGTAAATAATATTAAATATTCTAACCTTTCTAATAAAAAAAGAGAATTTTTTCTCCTTTTTCTGACCGTTTAATTGATAGTTCTCTATTTGAGTTTCATCGTATAAATTACTTTTAATATATTTTATATATTTAAAAAAAACTCATAAATTATTTTAATGCCTATTCAAGTGTTCAATTTTTGTTTAAATTTTCGATTACTATTCTTACATAACGCATGTTAGTTTAGCTTAAAATGATGTACGCTACAGGCCATAAGTGAGGGATCAGTAGATGAAATTTAAAAAAAAACATGCACGCTTAGTGAAACAAAACGTATATTTCTACAAAACTATATCTACGAGACAAATGAACAGTTTTCCTTATAAAATAAAATAATTTCGACATATTCTGTAGAATTTCTTATCATATTCGACTTTCGAGTATCCACCTCTGCGCTTAATGATTTCTCTACAAATATTAGGCAACCGCGATACAAGTTTCTGGAGTGTATCCATCGGTAAATTATCCCACACCCTTGTAAGTTGCTCCCAAAGCTGTTTCTGCGATTGTGGACAGCTTTCTCTCACGTTTCTATCTAATTCATCCCACAGTAATTCGATAGGGTTGAGATCTGGTGATTGTGGTGGCCAAATCATATTTATCAGCACCCCTTCCTCCTCTTTTTGATTCACATAGTTTTTACAAAGTTGGGAAGTGTGTTTGGGGTCATTATCTTGTTGTAGGTGAAAACCTTCACCAATTAACCTTAATCCAGACGGAATTGCATGTTCCTCCAAAATCTTCAGGTACCCCTCTTTTTTTAAAATGCCTTCAATGCGGTATAAATCTCCGACACCATCAAAGGAAAAGGATCCCCAAACAAGCACAGAACCTCCCCCGTGTTTAACAGTTGGCACTACACATTCAGGTAACATCCTTTCACCCACTTGTCTTCGAACTTGGAACTTTGACTCATCTGTCCATAACACCTGCTTCCACATTTCCGTGTCCCAGTGTTGATGGTCCTGGTCCCATTGTAACCGTTTTTTACGATTTCGTGGATTCAATAATGGTTTTCGAGCTGCAATACGCCCATGTAGTCCCGCCTTTGTCAAACGTCGTTTTACAGTAGTCAGTGACACCGGCTTTCGACGGCCCTCATTCAGCTCTGCTCGAAGCTGAGGAGCTGTGAGGCGCCTATTTCGTTTTGATAGTATTTTTAGGCGCAAATCCTCTTGTCTGGTAGTTAGCCTTGGCCTTCCGCAACATTTTATTGGTTGTAATGATCCACTTTGTGAATATCGTTTCACTGTTCCTTGCAGCGCGTGATAAGATAAATTTAACTTTTGGGCTATTTGCCGCAGTGAAAATTTTTCACCATGTAGCTAAGTTCCTTTCTCTTCGGCATTTTTATAAGTTACTTTTACGTCTGTTCTCAAATACTCGTATTGCAACTTGCTCGGACAAATGCTGCACGAAAACTAATTTTTAAATTGCTAAATAGTTTACTATGAATTCCTAATACCATTATAATAATATTGCGTTGTAAACCCTATTAAATTTATTGGGGTGTATAAAATATTTGTATTAAATAGACGCCATAATACTATTAAAAGGATTTACAATATTTTTCAGAAACAAATATATTTATCTAATTTATAATAATAATCCGAATAATCCTTCTCAGAATTACATTTACAACTGTTATTTCAATTATTCTCACCAAAACAGGTAAAAGTCTAAGGGATGTGTATAAAATACAAGTGTTTTGTTATTTATAAGTGATCCCTCACTTATGGCCTGTAGTGTATACCATTTTTTATAACGCAGTGCCATCTATTAGTATTTACTTAGTATTTATTTTTCTTTTTCAATATATTCACCTGCAAGACGGATACATTTTCCACATCCTTCAACTAATTTATTTATACCCTCATAAAAAAATGATTTCTCTTTATCTGCAAAATACGCCGAAACTGCCTCCTTGACTTCATCATCGGCAGTAAATTTTTTACCCCGCAGCTCTTTTTTCATTTTCGGAAACAGGTAATAATCACTCGGGTCCAGGTCTGGGCTGTAGGGTGGGTGATTCACAATTTCGAAGCCCACCTTATGCAGGGCAGCTAACGCAACGCGGCTCTTGTGAACGGGCGCATTGTCGTGCAAAAGCAGAACACCTTTTGTCAATTTTCCCCGTCTTTTCTCTTTAATGGCTTCTTTTAGTCGCTCTAATATTGAAGCGTAATATTCTCCGGTTATAGAAACACCTTTATCTTTATAATCAATCAACAATATTCCTTCCGAGTCCCAAAATACCGTTGCCATGAGTTTCCCAGCTGATTGTGACACTTTAAATTTCATGGGAGGTGCTGTGCCCTTTTTATGCCACTGCATGGAGTCTTTTTTTGGACTCAGGTTCATAATGATGAACCCAAGTTTCGTCTCCAGTAACAATTCCACTCAATACACCATCCTTGTCTTCATTACAGAGGTCTAAAATGCACGCGAACACTCTACGCGCTGTTGTTTTTGCGGCGGTGTGAGCATTCTCGGCACCCATCTTGCGCTGACCTTAGACATGCCGAGATGATCGTGTAGGATTTTAAAAATTGTTGTATCGGATACTCCAACCATTTCTGCGAGTTGTTTCTTCTTTAGTCGAGCATCTTCGAGTACAATTTGTTCAACTTTTTGGATAAGTGCTGGCGTGGTCACCTCAATGCTGCTGCCCGGCCTCGGGTCGTCTTCAAGGGATTCCCTTCCTTGTTTAAATAAACTATGCCACTTGTACACCATGGTTTTTCCTGGACAAGAGTCGCCGTAAACCAATGACATCTCATTCATTATGGTCGCGACTGATTTTCCTTGCCTGGTAAGGAACTTTATAACGGCACGATATTCGATTTTTTCCATATTTCACTTTTCACTCCTGATTATGTTACTTGGTTGACGATAGCTCAAAGACTAACTGTCTAATAACAATGAAACTTCGTATTTATACTAATCATGAGTCGCTGCACAGGCCACGCCCCCAATGCGTCTACTCACCCCTCTACAACCCGCTCATTCCGCGAATATAAAAACGCTCCCTCGTAAAGTAAGTTTTCTTTATTTAATACAGCATTTTATTTCATAAATACTCGTCGAATTTCGTATCTACGTAAAAGCAATCTCGGTTAATTTTAATTGAAAATTTAATTCTGTTTCAGAGCGATGAATTATCAAAATCGGCGTACCAATCCGATTGGGTCTACACTGAGAAGGCCTTCAAACGAAATTTGGTCTTCTTTATGCTTTCAACGCAACGAACTCTAAGAATCTACGGAGGTCATTACATAATACTTTCATTAGATCCCTTGATCACAGTAAGTTTGTATGTATGTTTATATTTTTAGTTAATTAAAAGGTAGTATTTTGTTTGTGTAACGTGTTTCAGAACGCTTATTTTCTTTTTTAGATTATAAAGTTTTCTTGGTCGTGCTTCACTCTGCTGAAAAGTGTTTGAAAACTGAATTTCTAATCGCACTCAGATGATAGATGCATTCACATTTCTTTATGTATAGTTATTGCACTATAAAAAAAAGTATGAATAAAATTATGAAACAAAATACAGTTTGTTTTTTTCCAAAAACACGTAACCATTACCGTTCCCTGTCTTATATATCTGTATATATCTATACGAGGGTGGTCCCATAAGTAGTTGTTTGAAAAATACCATTGTATTAGATAGTACACAATCTATAAAGGCCTCAGCCCAGCCGATATAAAAGCCGAACTGGATTCTACTCTGGGTGAGTCTGCTCCTTCGTTTGCAATAGTGAAATATTGGGTAGCAGAGTTTAAACGAGGCCGTACGAGCTGCCAAGACGAGCATCGCAGTGGTCGACCAAATGTGGTAACGACTCCTCCAGAAATGGTGAAAAAAATCTACAAAGCGGTACTGAATGATCGTCGACTGAAAGTGCGCGAGCTAGCAGACATAGTAGGCATTTCAAAAAGTGCGGTACATCGCATATTATCCGCAAATTTGGACATGAGACATGTTTAGCAAAATTTCACAGCAACAAACCAGAATTTTTGAACCGTTTCATAACCATGGATGAAACATAGGTCCATTACTTCACACCAAAGACAAAAAACAATCAAAACAATAGAACAAAGAAGGCGAAGACCGTTTTATCTACAAGCAAAATAATGGCATCGGCTTTTTGGGATGCGCGTGGAATAATTTTCATTGACTATCGTGAAAAAGGAAAACTATCAACGGCGAGTATTATACGTACTTACTGCACGTTTGAGCGAAGAAATCAAGCAAAAACGGCCGTATTTAGCTAAGAAGAAAGTGTTATTTCATCAAGACAATGCACCAGCTCACAAATCCGTTATTGCAATGGCCAAAATTAATGAATTAAAGTTTGAATTGCTACCTCATGCACCCTATTCGCCAGATTTAGCCTCCTCGGATTATTTTCTGTTCCCAAACTTGAAAAAATGGCTCAGTGGTCAAAGATTTTCCAAAGATGAAGAAATGATGTCGGCAATTAATGTTTATTTTGAGGAGCAAAACAGTTCTTATTATGAAAAGGGTATCGAACTTATTGAACATCGCTGGGAAAAGTGTATAGAGCTGAAAGGAGATTATGTTGAAAAATAAATATATTTCTTTTCAAAATTTTTGTGTTTTCTTTGTTGGCTGGAGTAATTTTGGGACCACCCTCGTAAGTCTGTATGTATGTATATATATTTTTAGTTAATTAAGATGTAGTATTTTGTTTATGTACCGTGTTTCAGAACACTTATTTTTTTTTGAGATTATAAAATATTCTCGGTAATGCTTCACTCTGCTGAAAAGTGTATAAAAAAAGTGTATAAAAATTAAATTTCTTTATGTATAGTTCTTGCACTATAAAAAAGTAAGAATAAAATTAAAAAACGAAATGTGTTTTTTTTTCAAAAACACGTAACAATTACCTATCCCAGTCTTATATATCTGTATGTACATTTATGGTATACTCCATTTCACATGTAACTAAAGCCCTTATTCGATCTAGTCTACATCGATTTTAGAAAATACATTAAGGTTAAAGTTCATGTAGATGTACTATACACGTACCCTCTTTTATAATACATCCCATAAAACAAATTGTTCAACATTTTACTCAAATTTAACCGTTCCATTAAGGAAAATTACTTCGTAGATATAAACACTGATGTACACATATATTATATTTAGATGTACGTAATGTATAAAACGTACCCGGATTTTGTTATAAGCTCTGTCAACTGACAAAACACTCGCTGATACAAGTAATTACATTCAAAATGTAATTTCGGTTCATTAAACTTTTATTGTCGAATCCATTTGATATTATACCTTATTATGCCTACGAATTGACTGTAAATACGTTAGGAAACAACACGTGTAATATATAAAATTGTAGACTATGTATGTATGTATCACCATTTAGTAAATGTACATTACGTCGAGGTAGAAGTAATTTCAAAATTCAAATTGAAGGGTTTATATTGGTAATAGAAATCCTATTAATAACACATTTTGGTAGAAATTTTCTTTAGAAAATATTTACCTTGGAGATGGAGAAATATTTTCTGAAAACCTAACTGAGTTTTATTCAAAAAATATATCCGCTAAATAACCAGAATTGTTGTATGATTTTTACAAAATATCTTTACTCAATTAATATATTGGGTAGGCAACTAAGTACTTTCGGTTTTGTAGTATAAAATAAAACACTTTTTTTTTAAACAAAGAATAGTTTTTAATCAATTATATATTTTCCATTTTGCTCAATGACCTTTAGCCATCTTCCTTTCACCTGCATGATTCCGCGCTCATAAAATTTCTGGTCCTTATCAGCAAAAAAGTGAACCAGGTGCGAGTGAAGGTCATCGTTATTTGTGAATGTTTTACCATTCAAAGAATTCTACAAACTTCGAAATAAATGGTAATCTGATGGTGCTAGATCGGGGCTGTATGGGGGATGTGGCATCACTTCCCAGCCAAGCTCCAATAGTTTCCCACGAGTTGCCAAAGATGTGTGAGGCCTTACATTATCTTGGCGGAAAAATACACCTTTCCGATTTGATAATTCTGGCCGTTTTTCTTTGATTGCTTCATCCAGTTTTATTAATTGTTGACAGTAAACATCATAATTGATCGTTTGGTTCCTTGGAAGCAGCTCAAAAAACACAACACCTTTGTAATCAAACCAAACTGACAGCATGATCTTTTTTGGATGCAATTCAGCTTTCGATGTGGTTTGAGCTGGTTTATCGTGTTTGCTCCATGATCGTTTTCGAACTATGTTACTGTACAGGACCCATTTTTCATCACCAGTGATGATTCTTTTTAAGAAAGGGTCGGTTTCATTTCGTCTAAGGTGCATATCGCAAAAGTTAATTCTTTGTGTTAAATGAATTTCTTTCAATTCGTGAGGTACCCAAATATAAAGCTTCTTAACTAGCCCAAGACATTTTAAATGTTTTTCAATTGTTGTGTGCGATACATGTAGCCTCTCCGCAATCTCTCGAACAGTTATATGACGATCCTCTTCAATTATGACTTTGATTTGGTCATCATCAACTTCAGTAGGCCGACCAGAACGTTGCTCATCTTTGAGGAAAAAATCTCCAGAACGGAATGTTTTATACCAATTCTGACACGTGCGCTCTGTTAAGCAATTAGCACCATAAACTTGACATATCTTTTTGTGAGCCGCAGCAGCTTTCTTTCCTTTACGGAAATAAAATAGTAAAATATGTCGAAAATGTTCGTTTCTGCACTCCATTTAAAATTAACCCACAACTAATAGCTTTAATAAAAATCACGCACTACTTGCTTCTGAAGTTACGTCAATGTGACTAGTATCACGCGACAAACGGTAAAGTACAGCACGAACATACGTTATTCAAAAAATAAAGCACCGCTCTCTATCAGTAAAAACCGAAAGTACCTAGTTGCCAACTCAATAGTTTGTAGAATTAAATAGTTGGTTCGAATCCCACGAGGAAAACAGAATTTTTTTCAAAGATTTCTGCATTAAGTATACGATGTATAAAGAGGTTACAAATGGAGTTTTTCTGTTTAACATCGTAAAAGCGCATAATTATATACAATTAATAATCTACCGTGGGTTTTCATTTAATAACTGTTTCGATAATGCAATATATGGCACATTAGAAGGACTCGAATTAACCGTCTCCGTGGTCTAATGGTCAGGACGCACTCCCGGATAGAATGAGATTGTAGGTTCGAATCCCACGCGGAGAACAGACATATTTTCGGGGATTTCTGCATTACATGTGAGATGCGCATAATTACATGCAATAGTAGCAGTTGTTTCGGTCGCAAACTCCTTTAAAATCATTAAGTGGGTATAATTATACAAAATACATCAAAAACAATGTTTCTTATCAAATATGCAAATTGAACTGAATGGAAACAAAACTGGAAAATCAGCATCTAATTTTTTAGACACTTATCATTACACATCGGTATTGTAGGCATTTAAATTTATGAACTATTTTGAATTGATATTCCCTTATTGTTCTTGAAATGGTTTTCACTAATATTGAATAAACCTCTGGGTTCGTAGTAGTGCAGCCTCGCTAGAAAGACTGGATGGATGCGATTATAAATATAATGTAGGAAAAGGATTTTGAAAGTTATTTATACCCGTCGCAGTCAGCAATCCACCTTTGCAAAGAATCTTCGCGTTACATGGTGGGCAATGCATGCACGCGTCCCCCCCCCCATCGATTCCTGTCGCTGCCTACCGTGGAGGATTTTTCAACCTTACTTACTCTTTCATTGGTTACATTTTCCATCTGCATAATCACTAATTTCTTGAAAAAGCAATACCTCCTTCTATCATCCAAACATGCAATTGTCTGAGAGAGTGAAGATTGCATTCGTTGCGCCAACTGTACAGTACTGTTGTCACGGTACGTATCTAGACAGAATACTTTTAAACTTGGAGAATCCAAACGCTCTTCCGGACGATTGCATGTTTGGTTCCAAATTACATGAACCCATTCTCTGTGTGGGTTATCGTATCGTTTGCGATACAGCAGGGGCTGAAGAAACAAGTAAAGAATGAAGAAACAATACCCCCCCTCTATAACAGGATATGAGTATTTAACTTGGTTGATAGCAGCAAAAGATGGAGAAACAAAAATAGAATGAAAAATAGAATTTTTTTTTCTACTCAGAGGTATTCGAGGACGCAGGAGGCCGCTGAAAATTCGCGATTGTACTCGGCGTTTGCCACAATTTCGCATTTCACAACGATTTTCGCGAATATCTTCAGATCCAAAAGAGATACACCAAATTAGGTGTGTTTTTCGTAATCAACGGATCAAGTCTGGGCACCAGAGCATCGAAAATCATTACTTTTTATTTTTAGTTTTTCACCGATTCGAAAATTTTCCCGAACAAAACAAGTTATCATGTTGCGGTTTCGAAATTCATAATTTACGGGTCCTAATCCATTAGAAAGGGGTCTCAGAATGGCGAAAATCGACCAGCGGTAAAGTTTGGTGGTGGCAATATTATGACTGAGGTTGTATGGAGAGTGGCATAGGGAAAATCTTTTGCGCGAGGTTCGCATTAGGAGTCCTATACTGCATTAAGCGAAGTTTTAAAGGCTTCAATAGAGGATAATCCCACTTATGTCTTCCAACAAGGTAATGCTCCTTGCCAAAAAGGAGAAAAGGCAATGGATTGGTTTACTAATAATGATTCCTGTTTCCATGTTCCCCTCGATCCCCGGGCTTGTCACCAATAAAAAATTTGTAAACAATATCACAAATGTATAATAAAAGAGAATTAAAAGGAAATTCAATTCGAACATCTGGATTATTCTCAGATGTTCAGTAATTCATTCTTAATTATAGAGCATAATGTTGAAATTTACACACTTTTCTGTAATTATTCTATTTACTCCAGCCCTTATAATCACTTGAAGTCCAATTTTAAAGAGAGTTGTTGGAAAATGAGCCTTAGTTAATATGCAATTTGTATTATTAGAAAAAGCTAGCAGTGCACTTTGTACTTGTAAACTTGACGTGGATAATTGGCTTAGCCTTTCGAAAACTTTATACATACAGACACAATTTAGAAGAGAGTTAAAACTAAATAAGTTATTAGTTTATTTCCAAGAATATTATCATATAATTACAAACTTAAATATACAGAGATGGACACATTAGAAAATGCAGCTGTAGTTAGCATAATTACCGCAGAAAATTACATACAGATCGTGTTTTAATTTAAACTTTCCACATAAAGATAGTCACAGTAATTTTGAGCAATTAAGTATCCACGGAATATATAAAATGATATATAAAACCGTACATCCTGCAAAATTGAATAGTTTTGAAATGAATATCGAAGCTGTTGAAAATAATTTCAGACTATACATTAACATTTTAAAATACCTATTGTATTGGCCAAATTATATATTAAATCGTAAATCTATGCTTGTCTACAATATTCAAGTGACTGTCAAAATAGGCCTTACAGCAGTTTTTTACATTCTTGTACAATGCCTCAATGTTTACCAAAATAGCGGAGACTTTGCCAAAATGATAGAATCTTCTTTCACAATGTTTACAAACGTAAATTATCTAGTGAAAATGTTTTGTTTCATATACAACCATAAAAAGATCAGAAACGTCTTGATGGAAATAGAGGAAGATGTCTTTAAACCCAAGGATGCAAGCAATAAGAAAGTAATATTGGAAACGATGGTAAATTGGAAGAAAATATTTTATTTCTACATCGGAATATGCGTGGTTACAATTTTGCTGTGGGGAGTCTTTCCCATCGTTGATTATTCAAGTACTTCTTTACCTTTTGACTATTGGTATCCGTTTGATGTTACGACAAGTCCCGTACATGAATGTATATTTGCTTATGAACTTTTGGGATTATTAATGACTGCAGTAACACACGTTGCAATGGACGCTCTAATGACCGGAATTTTGGCTTTCGTGGCGGCTCAAATCGATACATTAAATCGCACTTTGCGTAACTTAAAAGGAGGAATTGGATTTAATTATAGTTATAACAACCGAACGAACTCGGAACAAATACAATCAATTTTGTTACATAAGAAACTTAAAAAGTAAGTAATAATTTTCATTTGCTCACCAATTGGATTTTCTTCTAGAAAATATATAAAGTCAAAGTATTTTGATGAACAATCAATCCAATGTATCCATAAATGTTTCTCATTTTATTATTAAAAATATACTACGAGGGAGCGTTTTTATATTCGCGGAATGATCGGGTTGTAGAGGGGTGAGTAGGCGCATTGGGGGCGTGGCCTGTGCAGCGACTCATGATTAGTATAAATACGAAGTTTCATTGTTATTAGACAGTTAGTCTTTGAGCTATCGTCAACCAAGTAACATAATCAGGAGTGAAAAGTGAAATATGGAAAAAATCAAATATCGTGCCGTTATAAAGTTCCTTACCAGGCAAGGAAAATCAGTCGCGACCATAATGAATGAGATGTCATTGGTTTACGGCGACTCTTGTCCAGGAAAAACCATGGTGTACAAGTGGCATAGTTTATTTAAACAAGGAAGGGAATCCCTTGAAGACGACCCGAGACCGGGCAGGAGCATTGAGGTGACCACGCCAGCACTTATCCAAAAAGTTGAACAAATTGTACTCGAAGATGCTCGACTAAAGAAGAAACAACTCGCAGAAATGGTTGGAGTATCCGATACAACAATTTTTAAAATCCTACACGATCATCTCGGCATGTCTAAGGTCAGCGCAAGATGGGTGCCGAGAATGCTCACGCCGCCGCAAAAACAACAGCGCGTAGAGTGTTCGCGTGCATTTTTGGACCTCTATAATGAAGACAAGGATGGTGTATTGAGTGGAATTGTTACTGGAGATGAAACTTGGGTTCATCATTATGAACCTGAATCCAAACAAGACTCCATGCAGTGGCATAAAAAGGGCACAGCACCTCCCAAGAAATTTAAAGTGTCACAATCAGCTGGGAAACTCATGGCAACGGTATTTTGGGACTCGGAAGGAATATTGTTGATTGATTATAAAGATAAAGGTGTTTCTATAACCGGAGAATATTACGCTTCAATATTAGAGCGACTAAAAGAAGCCATTAAAGAGAAAAGACGGGGAAAATTGACAAAAGGTGTTCTGCTTTTGCACGACAACGCGCCCGTCCACAAGAGCCGCGTTGCGTTAGCTGCCCTGCATAAGGTGAGCTTCGAAATTGTGAATCACCCACCCTACAGCCCAGACCTGGCCCCGAGTGATTATTACCTCTTTCCGAAAATGAAAAAAGAGCTGCGGGGTAAAAAATTTACTGCTGATGATGAAGTCAAGGAGGCAGTTTCGGCGTATTTTGCAGATAAAGAGAAATCATTTTTTTATGAGGGTATAAATAAATTAATTGAAAGATGTGAAAAATGTATCCGTCTTGCAGGTGAATATATTGAAAAAGAAAAATAATTTGGTTTTTTTATTTCCACCCCTTGTCCCCCATTCCGCGAATATAAAAACGCTCCCTCGTAAATCATAGAGACTTGTATACGTTTGAGATACTTTCAGATTAGTGGAGAAAATGAATGAGATATTAGCTATTCCCCTGCTCGTACAATCGGCACTGGGCGCCATTATATTGTGTTTAGCGATGTACAAATTGACAAAGGTAAATTAACAAATCCTATTTAACAAAGCCTTTTTCAAGTTACCGCTAACGATCTAAATATTACTGTAACAATCTACCTTTCACTGTCCATAATTACCAATTCATTTAGTATTCGGAATCTAGCAATAGATACTGAAGAGTAGTACGGACATCGAAACATCGGAAGAAGTTGATCAATCGTATTTAATGTACAATGAATATTGTACTCTTTAAGGTTGCCCCTATGAGTGGAGAAGCTTTGACGTACATCAACTACTACATTGCAATGCTAATTCAACTTAGCGTTTACTTTTGGTACGGAAACGAGATTCTATGGAAGGTAGGAAGTAAATCCTAAATGAATGTATGTATAAATATTCTTAAAGACAAAACCTATTCTTTGGTATGTGAAAATTATATTATTTTCCGCTATTCCATCGTTAATTAAATACACAGAAATTAATTAAAAATTTCTGCGCTGGAGAAGGACTCGAACCTCTATCTGCCGTTTTCTAGACGACTGCTTTACCAATTAAGCCACCAGGCAGTGTAACTTCGAGTCCTTTAACACGCCATAAATCGCATTACGGAACAGATCTATTCTTTGGTATGTGTTTATTATCTAAGAAAAAAATCTCACTGTTTTCTTTTAAGAAAACTGATCGCTTTTAGATTTTCTCGTATAAAAAAAAATTATCAATTTTTTATTTTGTGGTCCTATTATTTACATTTAACATTAGCCGAAGACAATATTATTCCAGAATATCTCAAAAATTTATTGTAAGTAATTCGTCCTCTCTACTGTTACTTTTAATATTTTTTTATCTCATCAAAAGTGTGTACTTGTAGCAAACTTTTGGTAGCATACTCCTTAGAAAACCATAATTTATAGCTGGAATAACAAACTTAAACGTAATGATATAAACATCAAAAAGGATATGGAAACATCAACAATTGCAACAGCTCCAGAAATTGTCAATAAAATTAATGACTAGGCCGGGAAATTTTTGTCAGTGCAACAGGGTAGAATCCGTTGTAATAAGTCCGTAAGTAAGCATGCTCCAACATGTCGTGGAGTAAAGCGATCGGCCTTAGATGAGTCACCGTAAATATTCGGCACGGACTTATTATGAAACCCAGTGTGCTGACAAATGTTACCGTTTTATAAATAACATATCATCTAATAAAAGTACAAAGACCCTCGTATTCTAGTTATAAAATAATAAAATTAATTTCAATATTAAATAATATACCAGTCGCCTTTAAAATGCTTATATTTTAGAGTGATGAATTATCAAATTCGGCCTACCAATGCGATTGGCCTGACAGGAAGAAAACCTTTAGGAAAAACTTATTATTTTTCATGTTATCAGCGGACAAACCCTTAAAAATATATGGAGGCTATTTCGTTGTAATATCACTGGATCTTTTAGTGACCGTAAGTTTTGTTAAAGACTATTTACGATATTGAACCGAATTTTTTTTTATTTTCATTAAATATATATTAGGTATACGTTTCCTAAGGAATTTTAAATCGTTTTTATTGTGTCATACTACGTGATATTAAAGTTCAAGAACGTAAGAGTGATCAAGACATATTATCGTTTGTATATACTCCTTTATGGCTTAGTGAGTCAAAAAAGGTAAATAAAAGCCCTTTCCACAACAATTTTCGTATTCTGTATATGTATTTTGGAGAACTAGATTGCCATCATCAGCAGATAATTGACTACAGTGTCGCACCTGGGTCGACATTAAAATTCGCACAGAAACAAATTCGACTTTACCCAAAACCAAACACACACTTTTAATTAAAAGCTCATGACAATAACTTAGTTGTCGAAATACGTATACAGAATATGAATATTTTGAAATGAGATTTTACTAACCTTTACTTAGTAAATTTATTCTCAAGCATTAATTTCACTTTTCCAAAATTTAAGTACTTAAGTGATTATATAGAACATATATTAAAATAAAACTATAGACATTTTTTCCGCGGATTGGGATCATAACAAGGCGAGTGTACGAACAAAGGACGACCTTGCGATGATTGCATTATTTATATCACTTATGTTTTGTTTTATAAATTACACAGCTGTTGTTGCATAGCGTAAAATAGATAAGACTGACAAAATCTCTGCAGTGTGACGTAAGTTTCCACATTCGTCTCGGAGAGCAACGCACGCTGTACTGAAAAGATGTTCTTGTACTTAGAAAATAACCGTTCGGATGTAATACCCGCATAATTAAAATAATCTTTAGAAATAGGTAACGGATCTATACACGCACCATCATAAATGTGTTTGAAACTGTTAAAATCGAAATCTTTGTTTGTAACACTCTCGAACTTTTCTACGACGCACATATTTTTGCCATTTGTAGCACATAGCAGTGAGTGTACATCGTTCACAATTTTCATTGACTCCACTAACGACGCACCCAATATAATCCTGCACATCATCTGTTTTATTACATTACACTAGTGGGGGCGTTGCGTACCCAGTACAAACCTGACCCGCGGGAAGACATCCCAACTCTGATTAAACGATGAAATATGTCGCTGTGACAATGCTGTGAAATGAGTTTCGACCACATTACACCTAATTTTAATACAATAGTAATGAATTCATAATTACTTGTATGTTTCTTTCAGATTGTTAAATCTTCTTGGTCTTGTTTTACGTTACTGAAAAGTATGTAAAAAGTGAAAACAAGTCCAGGCTTAGAGGAGAACAGTTTAGTAAATTATTTATGCACTCCACACTTTATATTTCCGAAATGTTTAGAAGTGTTAAGAGAAGAGGAAATGTAATCGATCTACTCCGTCACATACAGTTATAATTTCGTCAGTTTAGAGGTTATTATTTCATATTAAGGCTTTAGAAAGGGTTTGTGATTAGAGAAATATATTTCAAATAAATGGATACCTACCAGTAATATTGGTATTTTATTATTATAATAAACTGTGTGGCCTTTACTTGATGAAAATCCGTAACAAAATTAAACACAAAATTTGTGTGATTTTTACAAAATATCTGCTTTGGAATTGTTATTCATGTACTTAAGAAACACTTGATTCTTCAAAAGCATATTATAAAATCTTATGTTCCGTGTATAAACGTTTTGTGAAAATCACACAACTGTTTAATTCTGTATTTATGTCGTGCACTTTTTGTGTTTTTTACAGTCATATTCGTCCTGGTTTAGATTTACCGCACACTAAATTTTTGCACCATTTTAAGTTTGGAAAATCTAAAATTGTGTACAATCTCTACAAATCCACGTTTTCTAATAATTCTATGTTAGTAGTACTTTTCTGGATTCTACTTAAGCTTTAAACAGAAACGCACGTGGTCGTTTCTGTTTAATTCCGTCATAACTGTAGCGCTGTACTAAGATTACTAATCAGATTGGGTTATTATATACGCTGCTCTACACGTATGTATCTCGACGACACTGGTTTTCTAACATGATTTGACAGCTCTAGTGATGAATGTTAAAAGGAATCATTCAAATATTAATAACACCCTATTTACTACATGCGTTTCAAGGAATAACACCTATCATCAGGTAAACTTTTGTTATTAACGAATGATTCCTTCGTAGGGCTTATCGCAATTTTTCCATACAGAAACATAATGGAAAAACATTGCCTCCCTCTATCGTAACACGCAGCTGTAGTGATGTATTTTACCTGTATACTAGTGTTCCTAGTGCAATTTTTCTATTGCTGATGACAATTTAGTTATCGAAGTACGTAACCAATATTAAAAATTACGTTGCGTTAAAGGGTTTTCTTTTAGTTAAAAACCAATGCAAAAGTAATTAATGTTAAATAGCATATTAAAGTTAATTAAAATCACTTACGATAGCGGAAATCACATTAAAAAAATCTCAGTTAGACAAGCATAATTAAAAGGAGAACAAATATAAACACTTTATGCAAAAAAAAACATTTGAAAACTCGTTTAACAAAACAGGCGTTCTCCCGATTCGGGAGGCGTGCAACAAATTAGGGCATCACGCTTAATTTCCCGAAGGATTCCACGCGTCAAGTTCATTAAAAAACAAAACTTACCTAAAAGTGCCTGGAAAAGCCGAGACTTGAATATTCGAATGACCCGTTCTATAGCCAGTCGCAGTTGCCTGTCCTGGGGTTTGATCAGCTTGGAATGATAATCTTCCAAGAGTTCTAAAGCGCGGTGAGCTTCTGAAATGAAAAAGATAACCGTGAATATTACACGAAGTAACTGAATAAACACACAGTATAAAACTACCGAAAAAACAATTAAATAATGCAGAGACACATTGAGAAAAGCAACCTTTTTTAATTCAACAAACTATATACTGTTTATAAGTTAAAATAACCAAAAGTTAAATAAAAGTAAAGTGGTGTGTGTTGAAAACAAAAAATGTCAAATTATTTTACATCAATTAAAAAAATTCAACAATAGATTTACACAAATAATAATAATATTTATGAATTACGCTCCCCATTTGCATGGATGTGAAATGTTATAAAAAAACATAATAGTTGAATAAAAAATATTACAAAGTGCAAAATTGTTAAATATAAACTTACATAAGAAAGAAAACAATAAAGGAGCGGTCACTATTAGTCCGAAAAGAATTCTCTCACTGTGAAATAAGCTTTTGAAATTAAGTAAAGCTTTAATTTCTTTAAAATTTGGTAATTATTGATTCTCTTTCCAGTGTCCGGAACATGGTTGTAAATATAAACGACCACTCATATGTATAGGTATTTTTTTAACCCGTAAACGTGTGCACCACAATAACTATGGTGTCCTTGTTCCTAACATTATAACCATGCAAATCGCTTCCAATTTAAAATAAATTTTGAGAAATACATACAGCAGCAAGTTAAATTTGTAAATGGAGTCGGGATGTCTTCCCGAGGGGCAAGGTTGGTAGTAAGTACCCAGGATTGCCACCATTTCTCCAAATTGTTGCACAATATACCAGTATTCCCGCCAGGTATATAATTGAAGTATCATAAGCATACAGGAATACCTTTCCACGAGATATGTAATTCGGAAAATCACTTTAAAAAGAAGTACAAATAGTATAGGTCCCAATAGTGAAACCTGTGGCACACCCGTATTTTGCTTGTAAATATTTGAAGATACGCTATTAACCGTAACCACAATTTTTCTATTGACAAGATATGATGATAGCCATTTAATAATGTTTCCTCTAAAACCAAGAATTTACAATTTATTTATTTAAAAAAACGCCAACAACACAGTTGAATACTTTGGAAAAGTCAAAGAAAAGTGCAGCTTCTTTCAGTTGTTGGTTAAGTAAAGCGTTTATGCACTGCACAGGATCAGTACATGCTGTCTTTGTTGAACAACCTTGTCTATAACCATCTTGACTGCTATAAAATATTATAAATGTGTTACAATCATTTGTAACTCCTAGAGCAATCGCCTACTCTAAAACTTTCGACATAGATGTTAAAATGGCAGTTGGTCTTTAGTTATCAATAATCTCAGAGTCACCTTTTTTAAAAATAGGAACAACATAAGAAGTTCTTCTAGGCTTCCGGGCTGGAACCGCGTCACTGGTATAACTGCCGGCGTTTCGTGCCCACTCGTATGAGACATCTTCAAGACTCAACTACCGCACTGAAACTGAAACGTCGGCAGTTATACCAGTGACGCGGTTCCAGTCCGAAAGCCCAGAAGAATGTAGTATAGACCACGACCGCGGAAGTCTACGTACCAGATTAACATAAGAAATTGTTAGAGAATCCGGGAACTGGTCAATCTCCCCAGAGTAATTTATAAGATTTGTTTCGTTTGTTGATGCCATCAATTCCTAACGATTTTTTATTAGGTGTACTATTTATTATTTCCAATATTTCTTCTACAATTAAAAGAGTGAAAACATGGAATGAGTTAAACCAGTAGATAATGTATATGTGAAGTTTATGGTGCTAATTGCTTAACAGAGCGCACGCGTCAAAATTGGTATAAAAAATTCCGTTCTGGAGATTTTTCCCTCAAAGATGAGCAACGTTCTGGTCGGCCTACTGAAGTTGATGATGACCAAATCAAAGTCATAATTGAAGAGGATCGTCATATAACTGTTCGAGAGCTTGCGGAGAGGCTACATGTATCGCATACAACAATTGAAAAACATTTAAAATGTCTTGGGCTAGTTAAGAAGCTTGATATTTGGGTACCTCACGAATTGAAAGAAATTCATTTAACACAAAGAATCAACTTTTGCGATATGCACCTTAGACGAAATGAAACCGACCCTTTCTTAAAAAGAATCATCACTGGTGATGAAAAATGGATCCTGTACAGTAACATAGTTCGAAAACGATCATGGAGCAAACACGATAAACCAGCTCAAACCACATCGAAAGCTGAATTGCATCCAAAAAAGATCATGCTGTCAGTTTGGTGGGATTACAAAGGTGTTGTGTTTTTTGAGCTGCTTCCAAGGAACCAAACGATCAATTCTGATGTTTACTGTCAACAATTAATAAAACTGGATGAAGCAATCAAAGAAAAACGGCCAGAATTGTCAAATCGGATAGGTGTAGTTTTCCACCAAGATAATGCAAGGCCTCACACATCTTTAGCAAGTCCTGGGAAACTATTGGAGCTTGGCTGGGAAGTGATGCCACATCCCCCATACAGCCCTGATCTAGCACCATCTGATTACCATTTATTTCGAAGTTTGCAGAATTCTTTGAATGGTAAAACTTTCACAAATGACGATGACCTTCACTCACACCTGGTTCACTTTTTTTGCTTATAAGGACCAGAAATTTTATGAGCGCGGAATGATGCAGCTGAAAGAAAGATGGGAAAAGGTCATTGAGCAAAATGGAAAATATATAATTGATTAAAAACTATTCTTTGTTTAAAAAAAAGTGTTTTATTTTATACTACAAAACCGAAAGTACTTAGTTGCCAACCCAATACATGAAGGTTAAACTGTGCCCAGAAAATAATTTGATAATCCGACTTAGCAAATTAACTGTAGGTAATTCTATATTTCTAATCTATAGTAAGAGCTTTTTCATTGTTAATTTCGGATTACTGTGTAAATGAGGGTGTATTATCACGTAATTATATAACGTAATGCTAATATGAAACTTCAAAATGCATGTGAACCATGAACATGCGACCTACATATTGTTTGTGTAAGGTTTAATAGGAATACTCGACTTTCAAATCGTTCATTTGAGCATGAATGTGTTTTAAATTGTATTCGACGGGCTTCACGCTTGAAATAAGTTTACCGCAGACGATGTTATGTGGTGAATCGCTTTGATCTCTCTAATTGATCATCCACCAATGCGATGCAGTTCCCCGCCTCCAACTTTTCATATATTTCCATTCGAACGTCATCGAAACTTTCTGAATATTAACACCGTTATGAGAAAACTGTATATTAAGTCCTGTACAAAATCCAGAGATGCAAACGAGGGGTAATTGAATAAGTGAGTCGATCAGATGGCCCCGAAGAAAATTAAAATAAAACAGGAGCAAATTCTAATCTCAATTTAGATTAGTGCTTGCTGGATTTGGGAATTAATTCGAAACGGAAACTTAATATTTCGTAACTTTTGTACTGTTTAATTGAGAAAGCAGGGATTAAAATAATTAAGGGGCGTTTCATTTATTAGTTATACAATGACTTTCAGACCCCAATAAGTTCTCGTGTGTCTGTGTTTCGTTGTTCCCTTTCGGAATTCTATAAATGAAATAGAAAAGCGTTTTAAGTAAACACAGCGCTTTGTTATTTTATACATGTACAAGGTTTTCCAATAAGAGTGATATGATTTCTTTAAAAAAAAAACACATTTATTGTTAAGAAATTTCAGAAGTTTTTTATTTAATGTGAAGTACAATCGATACAATTAAGTTCTAAATAAAACGTCATTCAAATGGCCTCCACGACTTCTTCTGCAGGAACGAATTCGATGAACCCAATTTTCGAGCACTTTTTCCACTAAATGTAGTCGTATGTCATGAATGGTACGTTCAATATTGACTTGTAAAGCTTGAAGAGAGGCTGATTTATTTCGATAGACCAATGACTTCAAATAACCCCACAAGAAATAGTCTAATGGTGTTAAATCACAACTTCTTGGAGGCCATTCAATATCACAATTTCTTGAAATAATCGAATCTCCAAACTTTTCTCGCAATAATTATATTGTTGCATTTGCTGTGTGGCACGTAACCCCGTCTTGTTGGAGCCAAATGTTGTCAAGATCAACTTCTTCCAATGTCGCCCATAAAAAGTTGGTTATCATCAATCTATACCGCTCTCCATTGACAGAAACGGTGTCACCAGCTTCATTTTGAAAGAAATACGGACCGATGATTCCACCATACCAAAAACCACACCAAACTGTCAATTTAGGTGAATGTAATGCTTTTTCATAAATAATTTGTGGATTTTCTTCGCATCAGAATCGACAATTTTGTTTATTTACCACACCATCCAGATGAAAGTGAGCCTCATCAGAGAAAATGATTTTCTTAAAAAAATCGTTATCGTTTTCAAGTTGTTCCAAGGCAAAATCAGCAAATTCACGACGTTTACGGTGGTCCAATGGCTTCAGTTCTTGAGTGAGAACAATTTTATAAGGATGCAAACCCAAATCCTTTCTCAAAATCCGCCAGGTTGTGGTTTGAGACAGTCGCAGTTGTTGAAAACGTCTTGGAATCGACAAATTACGGTCTTCAGTAACATTTGCCTGAACGGCAGCAATATTTGCATTCCTTCGAGCGGTTCATTGTCTTATTGGCACTTGAAAATTATGTAAAGAAAATGTAACCTCAAAATTTTTAACAATTCGACGAATAGCGAGCACACTTGGACGATTATTACGACCATAAAATGGCAAAAGCGCACGAAAAGTTGCAATTGGAGAACGATTATTTTGATAATAAAACTGAATAGTTTGTAAACGTTGTTCTTGCGTATATCTCTCCATGATGAAATTGTAAACACTACTGATTACAATGAAAAACAAATGACAGATCATGACATATTACAAATGGCCGAAATGTCACTTCAAAATCATATCACCCCTATTGGAAAACCTTATACTAATTGCAATTGAAAAAGGAAAATTTGTAGTGAATGCTACAAGAATGACGTAGAAAATTTTGGAAAAAAATAACCAAAAATGAAACCTTTAGATCCAAATATGTCCGCAGGGAATATTCAAAATGCTTTTGTTTAAAATATTTCTTTCCTATACACAATGTCCAACCAGAAACGTTAATAAGTTTGTTATAATGTTTATAACAAAGAAATGAACACAATTATCATAATATTTTAAGCTTAATTCTTCTAAATATTTTTATACCGCTGTGGTACGTTACATGCACCCATCAGACTTAGACTAAACGTAGCAAAAACATACTAAAACGTCACAGAACACTATCCTATAAGCAGATTGATTGAATTAATAAAAAAAAGGATTAACGAAACCCTTCCAAAATGTTCATATTCTGTACACGCATTTCAACAACTAAATTGTCATCATCAGCAGATAATTAATCACAGTGACACATTAAAACCACAGCAAAACCCGCAGAGAAACAAGTCCATACCAGACTTAACCATCAAAAGCCAAACACACACTGCAGACTCATTTCACATAATTTAAAGTTTATTCCAGTCTTAAAACTAACCACTTATCGAGTACTTTTCACCCAATGACGAAAAATTTAAATAGGATTTTCGAAGAGCGGGGTTGTTTAAGTTACATTTCGGTCCAATAACTATTAATCTATCTTAAGAAATGCGAAAAACGGGGTCGAGTTAAATGAGAGATCGGGGATTTACAAAATAAAATGTCTAGATTGCAATAGAAACCTAGTTGTATAAAGAACATATAGCGCACATTAAGTACAATCGACCTGAGAATTCCAGTTTAGCATAGCACGTGCTAGAAAATAATCATAATATTGCAGATTGTCTGTATTTAATCAAAAATATAAATAATCATCCCGAATTAGATAGTTATGGACGCATATATATTTCAAAAAACAAAAACCATGTGTAAAACACCCATATGGGTTCAATAAAATACTATATCTTTGAAGTCCTGGAAAAGAAAAATACCACCGTTAAAAAAGGTTCGCAAATGTAAGTGGGGGGGGGGGGTGTATTTTAAGATAAGTTGCCAGTTTTAAGACTAGAATACATTTAAAATAATCTGTAACGAATCTATAGTACATTGCGTGTGTATGTGTTTGACCTTTAACGGTTAATATCTGGTACGGACTTGTTTCTGTACGAGTTTTATCACAGATACAAGTACGACGCTGATGATGACAACTTAATTGTCAAACTGCGTATACAGAATACGAACATTGTTGAAAAAATTTTAATTTTTTTAATCAACCACAACTCCTATTAAAATTTACCCAGAATATTAAATTCTTGGATCATTCTAACCTAGCACAGCCAAAGCTGAAAACTCAAACGGTGGATATGAGTAACCGCTGCTAATAACGGACAATTTTCTTTAAAAATAGTCCGCCTCAACCGACCACCACGCTTTACGTGTTAAGCCACTCCAACTGTTTCCTAACCACACCTCGTATACATCGCAAATAAATGAAACCGCCACCTTTACAAAATAGTTACTTTGTGTATAAATAACGAAATTCTCTTGAATTTTTGAATATCTACGATAGTTAAAATAGGTATTTTGCAATAAAAACAACTTTAAAACGTATTTTTTAAATGGCAAATACCTCCTCTAGCTAATGTATCGATATAATATCCACTCATAAATCAAAAGATTGCATATATTTTCATAAACTTTCCGACACATCGGTAGTGACCAACTTTAAATTGAACAGATCACAATTTGACGACATCATTGCATAAGTGAATTGCGTATCGCAAGGCAGTATCACCTACAGGACAGCCTTGATATTTCGGTGGTATTTTAATAAATAGCTTTTACATCTTTATTTCGTGAAAACGGAATAATTTACGACTTTCATTAAAACTAATCAGTGTCAGAATTGGCGTCGGGGAAAATATGCTTCGAGTGTACAGTCGCGCTTTTTCCGAGTCGAGCTAGGAACTTCGTTATGTTAGCAAATAAGTATCCCGATTCAAAGTCAAGCGAAACTTTCATCGAAATTGTTCTTCACAAAGGCACTCGAATAACTGAATTAAGATTTGACAACTTCTTTGTGTTGATTTAATACTGAGAGTTGACCTTAAAGTACAAGTGATATTACAACTCGTATAAAGTTTGTCTCTCTCTCTGCGATCATTTGGAATATATAAAATGATTTAGATATACATAAACGTTATATAATTTTTTACTTGGTAATCGCAAAATGTCGTTTCTTAGTTGCCAAAAGCATGTAAAAAATTAAAACACCAATGCGAGACGTAAAAATTATATAAAACCAATAAACATTATTGTAATAGTAAAGTACAATAACTAAAATATTAATTTTATTAATTAGAACTAATACATTCCACAATAATTATTAAAAATTATTTTAAAAAATCATTAACTCCATCTCTCATCTATATTCTTAACTGTCAGTTCAATGTAGATATCATAGGTAACGATATGTTGAGATTATAAATGAAAATATAACCTCCAAATGAATTGAATGCAAATGTGTCTATATACTATCGTCAAAATATATTGTAACACACCTGCTGTGGAAGTTTTAAGTATTTGTACTTCGCATTTCATGCAAATGTGAGAAATACTTCGAAACTGGGAACGGAACAAATTTATGAATTTATTTTAAAACTAATAAAATGCAACAACAAATTTGGGTTAACATTAAGACTGTCACCCAACCTATCCCCAAATGATTTTTTTCAAATTTTTCATCAAATTTAACAACAATCCCCAAATAAACAATGCAGAAGAATTGGTTGGGTTGTGTAATTTATATAAGAGAAATTTTTTTCTACAACAGAATAAACGAAAGAAGAAACGTTGTCTTCTGCTTTTCACAACTCGATCCCGTATTACAATTATGAGACCTGCAGTCTCTGGCTAAATATTTCCGATTTTCGCCATATTTTTGTCTGCCTGTTTATTAGGTGTTTGTTTTAGTAAGGATGTGTTTCATGTATTGTTTTGTTAATTATGATAATTATACATATTACAATACTAAATGTACTACATATAACTCTTAAAGTTATATGCTTTAAAATGTGTTTTAGATGTGTTTTAAATGTTATTTATAGCCAATTATTGTTCTTCAATTTGTTTACATATTACGCATTAAGATAAATTTGAATGGAAACTGTCGTTAAATGATCTAATAAAAAAAAGGTAAATAAAACCCCTTACCACATCAATGTTGGTATTCTGTAAACGTATTTCGACAACTAAGTTTTCATCATCAGCAGATAACACAGGCCAACACACATTTTGTTGCCTGCGATTTTTTAACTGTTCCTGGGTAATTTTTGGATGCAGAATGTAAAAAAGTTCTCAGATTTGGTCTATCAGATCTAGTTTTGAGATTTTTTAAAAAAATTGTGTATATTTTTTACGTTATAACTGTTATAATATATAATAATACTATTGACAGTTAAGAAAACCAAGACACATGAATTTAAGTATTTATTGCAAAAACTTAATTTACATAATTACATTAGTCACTAATCACATAAAAATTTTCTTTTATACGACTTTCTAGAATGGAGTTTACTAGGGCAGTCTCGCTGAAGGCTCCAGCAGTAGTCCGCCATCATGTGGCTATCCCATCGTCCTTGATAACGATCTTCCATAGTTTTAATATCCTGATGGAATCTTTCCCCCTGTTCTTCACTACAATCACCTAAGTTTTCTGGAAAACGATCTAGGTGGCTGTGGAGGTAGTGAACTTTTATACTCATGTTACAGCCGAGAATATTAAAAATCTTCCACTAATTCTACGTAATTCTCTGCTTTATGATTGCCAAGAAAATTTTGTACTACTTGAACAACTGAACACTAAGCGTTAGATTCAGTCTCGTTCATTGATGTGGTGAATTGTGGATCTTTAACAAGTTGCCTTATTTGAGGACCATCAAATATACCAGCTTTTAGTTTTTCCGTGCTAATGCCAGGAAATTTACGTGATAAATACCCAAAACAATTTCCATCTCGATTTAAAGCCTTCACAAATTGCTTCATTAAGCCAAGCTTGATATGCAAGGGCGGAAGTAAGATTTTTTCTCTTGCAACCAAAGGTTCGTTGATCACGTTTTGTTTTCCTTGCAGAGCAATGTATTGAGTAGTTCCTAGTATAGGAACATTGGGTCAGGGACAATTCCAGGTCTCCATTTGGCTAATTACATTCTGGGAAATTTCTATTTTGACGATTAAGTACATATTTAACTCTTTATTTGTTGTCCTTTATCAGATAAAAATATCAATTAACCTGTAACCTGTACCTCAAAAACTGGAGCTGATAGAAAAAATCTGGTGGCATTTTTGGAATCAACACATTAAAAACATCTAAAATCAAATGTTAGATTTCCGGAACCAAATTTTTTTTTTCATTTTGTTACCCTGTGTAATTAATCACATAATGTGTACTTGGTATTTAACGGTTGAAGTTGGTTCGGAATTATTCTATGTGAGTTTTGCGCAAATTCAGGTGCGACACTGTGATTGTCTGCTGATAATGACAACTTAATTGTCGAAACATATATACATATATAAACTAGTATTGATGTGGTAAGGGGCTTTATTTACCTTTTCTTGATTAATGCTACATATTGTCTGTTCTTTTTATATAATTTTCAGGGTGCAACTTTAACTCGTCTCCATGTGGAACATCCTGGATAACACTAAAGGGCTAGAAACATAAGCAATCCAGACTCTCCTACGTCCTATAATCGGAGAGTCTAGAAAGTATAGAGTATAACACATACGGAGGATGATGCCCAAACAAACAAACACCTGTTTTTGTGACTGTATTAACACTTACATTCCCATAGACTAAATAAACAATAAATAAATAAATATAATCATCCGCCACTTAATAAGCATTTTTTTTTAAATTAAAGAAGTCGTGGATTCGAAATTCTTGCAAATACTCTCCGAACCGAACATTTCCCTCGTCCCATGACCATTTGCAATGTTATAACATCTAGTCGAGGACGTAAAACCGAAAAGTTATTGGCGAAAGTTATTGACGAGTCGGTATATTGTATTTGTTGAACGCAACTTGCACGGTACATTTCCGTTAATACAATGAAACATGCTTTTGAGGTTGGGGAATACCGACGTGTGCATATACTTCCAAATTTAGAGTGGCATAAAAGTCAGAAGCAGACAGCGGAGGCAGCGGCGAGTTCAGTGCTGGTTGAATGTAAATACATACGCGGCATCTATCGATGTCCGTGTAAAACTCAAGAACTCAACAACCTAATGTATAAACATGAGGCTTCAACTTTAAATAAACAGTTCGTTCACACGTTATGGATATTTTTTTGCACAGTCTGTCGGAGTTATAATAAAAATATGAATAACAAATGAAATAGAATGTAAACGTTTATAATAAACTAATTATATGGCTTTATTAGATACGTACATGCAAAAATATCCCAATTCTATTCATTAGTTCTTAATATTTTCTTATTATTTATATTTATAGATATTTGGAAGAATGGTCTTTTATCGACAAATAATTTTGGACGTATATTTTACCGCTACCCCTTCCTTGTAAATAGATTTAATTATTTCTTTTCGTTTTTCTATATAAAGGAGATTGTAACCTGTATTGTACTTGCTCGATAATGTCCTAAGAGACGAAACTACTCGCAATAAACATATAATAATGTAAAATTTAGACACAGTGTTTTATTTATTCCTTAATATTGGGTTGACAACTAAGTACTTTCGGTTTTGCGGTATAAAATAAAACACTTTTTTTTTAAACAAAGAATAGTTTTTAATCAATTGTATATTTTCCATTTTGCTCAATGACCTTTTGCCATCTTTCTTTCAGCTGCATGATTCCGCGCTCATAAAATTTCTGGTCCTTAGCAGCAAAAAACTGAACCAGGTGCGAGTGAAGGTCATCGTCATTTGTGAAAGTTTTACCATTCAAAGAATTCTGCAAACTTCGAAATAAATGGTAATCAGATGGTGCTAGATCAGGGCTGTATGGGGGATGTGGCATCACTTCCCAGCCAAGCTCCAATAGTTTCCCACGAGTTTCCAAAGATGTGTGAGGCCTTGCATTATCTTGGTGGAAAACTACACCTTTCCGATTTGACAATTCTGGACGTTTTTCTTTGACTGCTTCATCCAGTTTTATTAATTGTTGACAGTAAACATCAGAATTGATCGTTTGGTTCCTTGGAAGCAGCTCAAAAAACACAACACCTTTGTAATCCCACCAAACTGACAGCATGATCTTTTTTGGATGCAATTCAGCTTTCGATGTGGTTTGAGCTGGTTTATCGTGTTTGCTCCATGATCGTTTTCGAACTATCTTAGTGTACAGGACCCATTTTTCATCACCAGTGATGATTCTTTTTAAGAAAGGGTCGGTTTCATTTCGTCTAAAGTGCATATCGCAAAAGTTCATTTTTTGTGTTAAATGAATTTCTTTCAATTCGTGAGATACCCAAATATCAAGCATCTTAACTAGCCCAAGACATTTTAAATGTTTTTCAACTGTTGTGTGCGATACATGTAGCCTCTCCGCAACCTCTCGAGCAGTTATATGACGATCCTCTTGAATTATGACTCTGATTTGGTCATCATCAACTTCAGTAGGCCGACCAGAACGTTGCTCATCTTTAAGGGAAAAATCTCCAGAACGGAATTTTTTATACCAATTCTGACACGTGCGCTCTGTTAAGCAATTAGCACCATAAACTTCACATATCTTTTTGTGAGCCGCAGCAGCTGTCTTTCCTTCACGGAAATAAAATAGTAAAACATGTCGAAAATGTTCGTTTCTGCACTCCATTTGAAATTAACCCACAACTAATAGCTTTAATAAAAATCACGCACTACTTGCTTCTGAAGTTACGTCAATGTGACTAGTATCACGCGACAAACGGTAAAGTACAGCACTAACATACGTTATACAAAAAATAAAGCAACGCTCTCTATCAGTAAAAACCGAATGCTTCCTGTATCTGTACTGTCAACAATTAATAAAACTGGATGAAGCAATCAAAGAAAAACGGCCAGAATTGTCAAATCGGAAAGGTGTAGTTTTCCACCAAGACAATGCAAGGCCTCACACATCTTTGACAACTCGTGGGAAACTATTGGAGCTTGGCTGGGAAGTGATGCCACATCCCCCATACAGCCCTGATCTAGCACCATCTTATTACCATTTATTTCGTTGTTTGCAGTATTGTTTGAATGGTAAAACTTTCACAAATGACGATGACTTTCACTCGCACCTGGTTCAGTTTTTTGCTGATAAGGACCAGAAATTTTATGAGCGCGGAATCATGCAGCTGAAAGAGAAATAGCAAAAGGTCATTGAACAAAATGGAAAATATATAATTGATTAAAAACTATTCTTTGTTTAAAGAAAAAGTGTTTTATTTTATACTACAAAACCGAAAGTACTTAGTTGCCTACCCAATATTTCTGTCATTTAAGGAGGCGCTGCTGTCGTATTTCTACACATACACACAAAGAAGTCGGTGTCATTACTAATTAATAAAATTTTAAAACGAACTCCGGGAAAAAAATGAATAGAAAAAGGAAATTTTAATTGACGCCGCCGTATTACTGGCGCAAAAGTACCGAAACACGCCCGTGTCAATACAGTTCGCAATATTTTGTTCTAATTACATGGGTTACGATTCAAATTTCAACGACATTTAATTCAATTACAAGATCGGCATTAATTACAAGTGATTCCTACGCCGGAGTTGCGTACGGAATCGCTGGGAAAGCATATCTGTAAGAGTGGGCGCTAATCAACTTAACGTGAAGGAACACTACACTGCTATTGGGAAATTTTCGAATGCTCGCTGCCAAATTCATTTTCTGCGGAGTATTATTCGCAATTACTATTAAGAAGATTGTTTTACATGGCAGGGCGTAGCCGAGGCGAAACCGAGAATCAAAAAAGATGGGATAAATTAAGACGAATTGCTTTCACATTACCAACCGTCAAGGTCTAACTTTTAAGTAAATAAATACAAATAACGAGACTAAATAATGAGATATAAAGATGCCCCAGATACAGGAAAGTATAAAAACGATCAATTCTCTAAAACCAACATAAAAAACGTGTTTTTTAAAGGTAAATTTGATGGAGCCTGTGGTTGATTAACTTAATCACTTAAGGTTGATATGTAAACCCTTTTCCACAATAATTTTTATATTCTGCATCATCATCAGCAGATAATTAAACAGTGTCCTACCTGGAAACTACGACAAAGCCCGCACGAAACTAATTCCATACACGACCTGTTCCGGCGAAAGCCAAAACACACACAATGTGCGTAACTGATAATGACAATTCAGTCATCGAAATGCGTATACAGAATACGAAAATTAATGTGGAAAGGGGTTATATATCAACCTTAAGTGTTTTTTAAATATTAGCTTAACTAGTAAGTAATTGCGAATTCCACTAATAGATGGCGCTGATTAAATATAATATTGCGTCTCCGCCACCCTTCCCCAGCATTCATTTGCTAAATAGCGTTTATGGCTTCTCTTTGTAGGCCTATTTGAAGAGTAGAGTCCAGCGGGAGAAAGTATCGGGTACGATCGAGGTCTTCAAACAACGGATTTGAGATAAAATGGCTTAAATCCAATCGGAAATGCTGCACAATGTGATAACGAACTTTAGAAACCTGTTTGAATTTAAACAGACTTCGTCTTTCAAATGTTACTTTCAAAAATGAAATTACTGAGACTTCTTTTTTTGTATACTTTAATGTAGAGGCAATAAATTTGGGAAATATTAAATACTCTTTTCACAGTCATTATCAAAATCGTCCGTTATCTTTAGTTACTTCGGGCATTGTTTGTACTGACTCCGTTAACGACGAGCTAGTATTTTCGAATTATGCTCTACCTCAAGTAGTCCTTTGTAAATATTACTCTCCCCTCTACAACCCGCTCATTCCGCGAATATAAAAACGCTCCCTCGTAATTTTTCACTGCCACAAATGATCGTTACCTCGACATTAGTGTATACT
Source organism: Dermolepida albohirtum (assembly GCA_031893035.1). NCBI lineage: Eukaryota > Metazoa > Arthropoda > Insecta > Coleoptera > Scarabaeidae > Dermolepida > Dermolepida albohirtum. The sequence continues at coordinate 81,078 of JAVIWB010006884.1, forward strand.
TAGTCCTGATTTTTGTAAATATTACAAATAGTTTTCAAATGTGACCGAACTATATATAAATAACAGAAAAGCAAAAACGAGCACATCTCTTTGCACGCGAAACGATTTTTTTTATTCAAACGAAATATGTAATCAAGATAAAAAATTATATAATGAAAAAATCAAATTTATTTAATTAAACTTAAAAAGTAAGAGCTGTGTGTCGAAATCTCCAAGAAAAAAAGTTCCCTCATTAAAGATTTCTGTTGTTTCAGTTGACGTTTCATCCGTTCATCCGTAATATAAATTACGATTTGTCCTTTTTGCGCTGCAGAACAAAGGAGAGTCAGATTAATTGCTGACAAGTGAATTTAGTAATCTACATCTTTTTATTGGACGAAAATATGTATTTCTGTGTAGCTAAATACGAGATACACAATCTATCTTCCGTGGTTGTTTTTTTTTGTTTTATAAATTCGGGAAAGAAAGAGTTTCGCATAAAAGTATAGAGATTAGAATGTAAAGATAGCTACTACGTACACGATATAAGATTATTAAATTACTTGTACATATATTGTACAAAGGTAGAGTGTAATATTCGATCTGACACATACTACTGTGGGCAAAGAATAGTAAGACTTTTTAATTTAAATTTCGCGCGAAAACCCATTCGTCGAAATATTTTTTTTCTAGGTTGGTATGACTGTCAGTGACATCTGTGCCAAATGTCACATAAAAATAATCATTAGTGTTTAGTATATGCTTGTCTTTCTGAAGTACAAAAAGTGCATTCGACGATTTTTACAATGCGTGAAGTTATTCATTAAATTTTGTGTACAGAATCAAATTTCTGGTGCCGAAACGTTCAGAATGTTGCAAAAGGTCTTCGGTGATAATTGTTTGTCGCGAGTAAGTGTTTTTGATTGGTACAAATTATTCAAAGAGGGTCGAGAACGCGTTCATGACGAACCACGTCCAGGACGGCCGTCAACATCAACTGATGATCAACACATCAATAGAATCAAGGAATTGGTGCTAGAGAATCGACGATCAACAGTCAGAGACCTTACTGGCATCGTTGGAATATCGGAAGGAACAGTGAAAACCATTTTGAAAGATCATTTGGGCCTAAGAAAAGTCAAAGCACGATTTGTTCCAAAATCACTCAATTTTTTCGAAAAACAGCGTCGCGTTGACGTCTGTGAAACAATGCTTTCCGACTATCAAGACAAAATGAAAGGCATCATAACTGGAGATGAGACTTGAACCTACGCTTATGACCCGGAAACAGATGATCAATCGGCCGAATATCGTATCAAAGGTGAGCCGAAGTCCAAAAAACCACGTCAAAGCAAGTCAAAAATCAAGGTTATTTTGACAGTTTTCTTCGATTATCGAGGTGTGGTGCACTCCGAATTCCTTCCGACCGGTCAAACTGTCAACAAAGAATACTATTTGAGTGTTATGCGTCGTTTGCGCAATGCTATTCGTAAAAAGAGGCCAGAATTATGGGCCGACAACTCTTGGTTTTTGCACCACGATAATGCACCGTCGCATACTGCATTAATTCTTCGTGAGTTTTTCGCCAAATTTTCAACCAATATCATGCTGCAACCACCGTATTCGCCTGATTTAGCTCCGTGTGACTTCTGGCTATTCAGCAAACTCAAACGACCGCTCCGAGGAAACCGTTTTGAGTCAATTGAAGACATTAAACGTGAATCGCTACGCGCATTGAAGGCTATTCCTGAAATTGACTTTAACAACTGTTTCGAGAATTGGAAGAAACGTTGGCACATGTGTATTGGGGCCAGGGGGGATTACTTTGAGGGGGACGAAATAGATTTGGAAGAATAAATTAAGAATTTAAAAATTATGAACAAAGTCTTACTATTTTTTGCCCACAGTAGTACAACGTAGCGGTCAGAATATCAAATATAGTTTATTTTTTGTAATTCATTAATGTACATTCACCGAAACGTCATCTGAGTTTAAAGTAAGCAACTTTCCAACATTTGTTAAAATGTCTGAAACGTCTTACACGGCAGACTCTTTGGCATCGTCTTATTAACCAATTTGACAAAATAGTTGCCTGGACAGGGCTTTGTATAAGCTAATATTTTAAGCAAGCATTAATATACTGTGATAAAAAACGAATCACCCGATAAAAAAATGTATTTTAAACCAAATTGTGTACAAACTTTTATTATATTGAAATAACAAATGATTTAATTTTCACTAAAACACTCATAAACCTTTTCAATTGAGACAATATAAGACATCTCTAAAAATGTACTTAAAAATTCATTCGACATGTTAATTGACCGTGCAAAACGTTGTATTGAAGCCGAAGGCGACTATTTTGATTAAAATAAACGAATTTTACAAAAATAGTAACCTTTTATTTCTATTTTCAAAAAGTTCGATTTTCTCTGCAACAAACTGTGAATATTCATAGACAGTTTGTCGATTGAAAGTGTGACAACCTACCACAACATCGTTCTCTCACGATACAATATTAAAATTCTGAAACGCATCGACAACACCTTATCGCTTCTCCCTTCCGTTCTCTGTTTTTTAATAAAATAATAAATACACCGGAGGCCGTTATTAAATACCTCGCTCTGTCCGTCTCGCTTCTCCGAACCATATTAAAAATTTAGTCTTGTGTATCACCGCCAAATAATCAATTCGGCATGTTGTCGAACCGAACACCGAAACTGCCGGATCATTTATCTTTCAACGAAATTATTGCTGGAAGTTGATATTCGCCGATTACCCAAAGGAAGTTTCCAGACTACAACGGAAACTTCCCCGAACGGTTCCACTGCCGCCGAACGGCCAATACATAATTTAAATGTGGATGTCTGCAGTCGTCGTGTAACTGGTAATTGCTCCAAATTAGGATATGAACGGGCGTTTGAATCACTGAAGTTAGTGTTGAATAAATATGGAGAATTAATCGATTTTGAACATGTCATTATTTACGGGAAGTTTTAGTTTTAATTCCACCTACATATTTTAGGGATAAACTTAAGTGTTTGACTTCAAAACAAAGTTAATTTAGACGTATTGTGTACTTCGAAGGTTTCGAGTGATGGATATCTATATCGTTCAATTAATACGCACTTAGGGAGGACAACTTTTTGGATGATTTGAGCTGGTGTTTGCTTTGGAACGAAGGCGATTTAACTTTAACATCAATGTATCGCTGGAGTTGATATTTTTACTTATTAAATGCATTCAAAATAGTCTCTGAAAATAGGCACGCAAAAAGTATTATAATCAGAGTTGGGATGTCTTCCCGCGAGTCAGGTTCGTACTAAGTATGAAGCACCTTTACCACTGTAATGTAATAAAGCAGACGAAATGTAGAATTATAAGTAAGTACCGACTGGGTCTTAATGTAAAGCGAATGTATAATTATTAAGTATGTCGGACGTGCGTAAGGGAAAAAGGAGGCCATTGGCTGACGCGCTGCGAAAATTTATTGATAAATTTCCCAATTTATATTAGATACAGTACTTGATCAATAAGGTTGATATATAACCCCTTTCCACAATTAACTATTTGTAAATTCTGTATACGCATTTCGACAACCAAGTTGTCATCATCAGCAGATAATTTCAAAGTGTCGCACCTGGTAAAACACGGCGAAGAAATTGTACGAAAAATACACTCCGTACGCGATCCGCACCGTTGCAAACCAAGATGTGCACGATAAATTATCTGCTGATGATGACAATTGTATATATAGAATACAAATAGTTAATTGTGGAAAGGGGTTATATATACTGTCAATCAACCACAGGCTCCATCAAATCAACTAGATACAGTAGTTTGATTTATATATATATATATATATATATATATATATATATATATATATATATATATGTACATATAGTTTCACTACGAAACAACTCCTGAAGAAGATGATTAAGATGTCATCGAAATGTCGAGACACAGATTCTTTTGAGAACTTCTGTTCAACATCGTGGAGCCCGAGAATTTATTATTCGTAAATACATATACGAGGGAGCGTTTTTATATTCGCGGAATGGGGGACAAAGGGTGGAAATAAAAAAACCACAATTTCGAAGCCCACCTTATGCAGGGCAGCTAACGCAACGCGGCTCTTGTGGACGGGCGCGTTGTCGTGCAAAAGCAGAACACCTTTTGTCAATTTTCCCCGTCTTTTCTCTTTAATGGCTTCTTTTAGTCGCTCTAATATTGAAGCGTAATATTCTCCGGTTATAGAAACACCTTTATCTTTATAATCAATCAACAATATTCCTTCCGAGTCCCAAAATACCGTTGCCATGAGTTTCCCAGCTGATTGTGACACTTTAAATTTCTTGGGAGGTGCTATGCCCTTTTTATGCCACTGCATGGAGTCTTGTTTGGACTCAGGTTCATAATGATGAACCCAAGTTTCGTCTCCAGTAACAATTCCACTCAATACACCATCCTTGTCTTCATTACAGAGGTCCAAAAATGCACGCGAACACTCTACGCGCTGTTTTTTTGCGGCGGCGTGAGCATTCTCGGCACCCATCTTGCGCTGACCTTAGACATGCCGAGATGATCGTGTAGGATTTTAAAAATTGTTGTATCGGATACTCCAACCATTTCTGCGAGTTGTTTCTTCTTTAGTCGAGCATCTTCGAGTACAATTTGTTCAACTTTTTGGATAAGTGCCGGCGTGGTCACCTCAATGCTCCTGCCCGGCCTCGGGTCGTCTTCAAGGGATTCCCTTCCTTGTTTAAATAAACTATGCCACTTGTACACCATGGTTTTTCCTGGACAAGAGTCGCCGTAAACCAATGACATCTCATTCATTATGGTCGCGACTGATTTTCCTTGCCTGGTAAGGAACTTTATAACGGCACGATATTCGATTTTTTCCATATTTCACTTTTCACTCCTGATTATGTTACTTGGTTGACGATGGCTCAAAGACTAACTGTCTAATAACAATGAAACTTCGTATTTATACTAATCATGTGTCGCTGCACAGGCCACGCCCCCAATGCGCCTACTCACCCCTCTACAACCCGCTCATACCGAGAATATAAAAACGCTCCCTCGTATATATATATATATATATATATATATATATATATATGTATATATATATATATATATATATATAGTTTCACTACGAAACAACTCCTGAAGAAGATGATTAAGATGTCATCGAAACGTCGAGACACAGATTCTTTCGAGAACTTTCAACATCGTGGAGCCCGAGAATTTATTATTCGTAAATACATATATATGTATATGCATTACTATACGAATATAAATCTTCTACTTTCGGGAAACGTATTTTAATATTACTACGTTATAAATTAGACATGCTCCGGATTGTTCACATAACAAGTTATAAATACCATTGTACATAAATTCGGAAGATATATTTTCGTGTACTTCGTAACCTTTTTCTGGTACCTACTGTAGATATGTATGTTCTTTGTAGTGTATCTTACTATTTTTTCCTTTTAGAAACATAGAACGCTAAATTGTTATTGAAAAACTTTTTTCCAAAAGTAGGTCGAGAAAAGAAAAAACTGGTGACTAATCTAAAAAAGCACTGCAGATGCCACAATGTTCATTTCTTTCTTTACCAAAGCAAACTTATTTTACACCGATCAACAACTCTTTCAATTATTATATGAGTTTTAATTCAAATTCCAAATATAATTTTTATATTTTTGTTAATACATATTATTCTCTAACAATTTTTTCTACCCTTTTTATTTCAACTCGTTTCAAATAAGCAATAGTTCAAATTAATCGTATTCTCAGGTGGATTTTCTATCAAATTCAAGATAGAGACGATTTTTATTTTGTCCAGTATCTAGTCTGACGATTTACTTTGCTCTTAAACAAAAAGACGATACACGGGTGTCGCTGAGGCGACCGAACGATTTAAAAAGAAATGTCAAAGCCTGAAAGAGCGTGAAAATAGTTTTAGACGTCTTGGACCTGGTCTGTCGTCGAATCTTAAGTGATTGATCATTGTATGTTACGTGAGTAGAAGGCGATATTTGATTTGCTGGGGATATTCTGGTTTTTGCTGTGGTGAAAAATGCGGGAAAATAATTCCGAAAATCATTTTTCGGTGTTTTTTTTTTCTGCAACAGAAATCGATTGGTAATTTCCCATACAATCACATTCTATTGTTTGGTGTTTTCTTTTTTCATGGCGTTTTGTAACGGCGCGTTTGGACAATATTAATTGTATAGAATTTCCTTTTTTAACCAATGGAGTCTTTCAAAATAGAACTTTAATTGGATTTTTTTCGATGTATTAGGTATCGATGTTCAAAATATTTATAAGTAATTTTCGAGTTAAAATACACAAAAGTCAAAATACAGCCGTCAATGTGCGCCGTGCTTGAAGACCAGAAATACGCTTTAGAAAAAATTAATTCGCGTTTTCTATTTTAAAACTTTTAAAAACTTATTTCAGAAAGATTTTCGAACAGGTCTAATATTTAGATATCATAGAAACAAAACTAAAGCATTTTAATTAAATATAGGAAAAAACTTAATCAATTAAGGCTAATATAACCCCTTCCCACAATAATTTTCGTATTATGTACTGCGGAAAGGGGTTATAAAGGCTTTTCCAATAAGGACTTGACAAACTTTTTTTCAAAATAAAATGCAGACCATTTGAGATATTTCAAAAACTTTATTATCGGGTTGAAGTACAATCAAAATATTTATGAATGGAACTCGACTTCGTTCATATGGCCACTGCGGGCACGTTTGCAGCGGTCGATTCGTTGGACCCAATTTTCAATAACTCGGCCGAAACGGCTGCTATTTCGCGTTCAATGTTGGCTCTGAGCTCTTCCAACGTTGTCGGCTTGTTGGCCTAGACCAATGACTTGACGTAGCCCCGAAGAAAAAAGTCTAGAGGCGTTAAATCCCAAGAACAAGGCGGCCAATCGACTGGTCCACTTCTTGAGATAACACGCTCATCAAACTTACTCTTCAATAAATCGATTGTAACGTGTGCTGTGTGGCTTGTGGCACCGTCCTGCTGAAACCACATGTTGTCCGAGTCCATATCTTCCAATTCGGGTCAAAAATAATCGGTAGTCATGGCGCGATAACGATTACCATTCACAGTAACGTGACGATCATTATCGTCGACGAAAAATTATGGCCCTATAACGCCGCCGACATGCAAACCGCACCAAACAGTTATTTTTTGTGGATGAAGTGGTGTGTCATGAAGCACATGTGGATTTTCACCCGACCAATAACGCATATTTTGCTTATTGACGAACCCATTGAGCCAAAAATGAGCTTCGTCACTGAAAATGATTTTGCGATGAAATTAATCATCTTGGCGCATCTTCTCCAGAGCCCAATCGGAGAACGTACGTCGCTTTAAATGGTCCATCGGCTTCAATTCTTGAGTCAGCTTGATCTTGTATGGGTGTAAACCAAGATCCTTACGCAAAATTCGCCATAAAGTGGTCTGGGCGATGCCCAACTCTTGAGAACGCCATGGAATTGACTGATTTGGATCATTTGCTACGGACGTTTCAACGGCAGCGATATTTTCGACACTTCGACCAACCCGTTGTCTCACTGGCATGGCATCATCACACAACGAATATATAGACTCAAATTTTTGCACTAAACTTGTTACTGCCTGACTACTAGGGCGAGAATTACGACCGAAAATCGGAGTTAACGCTCTTGAAGTAGCGGTCACCGACTCCGAATTTCTGTAGTAAATTTTTATAATTTGCATGCAGACGTTGTTCGTTCGTGTACTTTACCATGATGAAAATGTTAAGTTTACTGAATAAATTTACAGTGACAGTTCGATGATTAGTGAAAGGGTGCGTTCACAAATTGAATTAAAAGTTGTCAAGTCCCTATTGGAAAACCCCTTATTAACGTTAATTAATTTAATCAACCACAGTTTCCTTTAAAATTTACCATAACAAAAACGATTTTTTTTAAATTGCCACGTATATATCTATTATTTTAAGCGACTATTTATTCACCATTTTAGTCTATCACCAATTGTGTAATTTACGTAAAGCCTTGCCGACTGATGACGTACTTTCTCCACTGAATCTGTTAATTTCAGTTTTTCAATTCACACGATTGACTTATCCCTTAGAGAAAAGTTATGTATGGATGAGACTACAGATATTTATAAAACATTGTTCACGTGATAGTACGTGCATTGAGCAACCTTAAATCGTTCTCTCCATTGTTACTAGCTTGGCAAAAAAGGAGGAATAATGTACTGATGAAGCAATAACAAAAACAGAGAAATAATAAGTGTAGAAATATCAAACCAGGTACTAATGTTTGCTGGTGGATATTTCTAGTCCTAGCAGGCGATATACCACCTGCAGAAGATATTTGAAGATCTTGTTGACACATCAGAACACAACTCACGCACTACCAAAAATAAGAAAAAACATGTCTGCAAGAACATCGAAATATATACATTTATTTGCTAAAATTAAAAGGCTTGAAGCTTTTAATGAATTCTCAAAAGTTATCATTACATTTACAAAATTCATCAATTTCTCTGTATAAATAAAAAATTCTTTTACTTCTTCTTAATGACTAGACGCAAACTCATAAATAAAATACACGATTTAATGATTTTTCTAATCTCTCGTGATATAATAATTCACTCCTTGTACTCCCAATATATATTTCACCGCATGCTACTCTGTTAATATATTACGATGCAAAACTTTACATATTAACTGCATTTATCCAGATAATATGCATTTTTTAATTATACACTTATGTCGCTTATTCTTCAAACAATTTTCTAGGTCCGTCCAATAAAAAAATGCTTAAAAATGTTAAACTCTACATGAACTGTGCACGTAATAAGTCGACATATTGTATAAATATGTATCACTTACGTATTTCCTAACCGTTTATATTATGTAAAACAGGTCCGAAACTAAAATGTGTCTATCTCTGAAAACGTACACCAACTACATTCAGAAAATTATTAGATACAATCTGTATTGCCCGCATATTCCATACATAAGTAAAAGCTATGGATACAAGTTCTGCTCGCAGATATTACGCTAACTGCATAATATATTCAGCACGTAAATAATAGTGCCCTGTGTATCCAAATCTCAACTGGGTATTAATGGAAATTACGATGGTATCGAATAATTGACGGAAGATACATAACTAGAAATTTTCCCGTATATATTTGCGCTACGTCTGACTCTAATATAGAGATATTTAATTAAATCTGCATCATGGTAACATGGGTAACCAATTGTTGAAAGACAAATGAATATTATTTACAAAACCACTGGGAATTTGAGAATTCCCTATAAATAAATTAATATATTTTAGTTGTATAATTCATTTTAAGTTATTATATGTATATGTATTAAGAACACAAATTTATTAAGTGCATGATTATTTTGATATCATTTGTATCCAACTCGAAGGACCATATATTGATTCCACCTTGTTTGAAGAAATATTTGTGTCGTACTTTCAAGTTGTAGAAAACATGACTGTTTCACCGCTGCTCATAGCAGCAAAGGACGTATCTATCGTAAATTGTCTGCATGTAAATCCGAACGCTGTCCTATTAGAGTACTTTTAACTTCAATTTTATAGTCAATATATCTCTCGTAACCTACTATTATTTTTCGCATACTTAAAAAAGGATAACCAAGAAATATATGGGGAATAAAGGAATAAAAGGAATTCTAATGAATCGGGAAGGAGACTGATCACTATCACGATCCAATAAAACAGAACGAGCCGTAAAAATTTTATAACATGCAATGTCATGAAAAGAAATGTATCGAAGGTTAGGAAGCACATTTATATTAACAGTTAATAGATGGTAAACCATAAATCTAGCTTTTTATTTGTATCAATTTATTTTATGAATTGTAATGTCCTTATTGATTAATTTTTAGTATTTATTCTTGCGTGTAGACAAGTCATTTTTTACGCGTTAAACAACAAAGAAATCTAATATGTGTACAACAAAGGTAGACGTAAAAAATTGTATAGAATAAAGGTTTTGGTAAATGCGCTTTTTCGTTAACTTAAATGGGGTAGAATGGAGAATAGTATAAATAAGTTATAGTTAAATATAAAATGCAGCAGTCTATACGTCTATACTGAGTGTCCCTTATCAAGACTGCCACAGTTTGAGGATGTGTTATTGAAGCAGTTTCAAGTTAATGATGTCTAATGAACACATGCTGAGCTACAAGCATTTCTGACTTCAGATAATCCTACTAATGCAGGTGTTATGTACTGCTGCAAAAAAAATGTCAATGAAAATCACTTAAAAAGAAGTCGTTTGAGTGAATTAGTTGTTCAAAATGTCCACCCAGTTTTTTGTATACATAGTCTGGCTCTTCTTAAAATTGACGAGGTATCTCTCAGAAGCAGCAAGAGTAGTTCCTGCAGCAAATTCTGCATAAACCAAATTTTGCAGCCTTCACCATAAAAAATAATCTAGGGAATTAAGCTTGGTGACTTTGGCGGCCAAGCATCTGCTGAACCTCTTGATAATCTATTAATTGCCTGCCAAAGTGTGGACGTGCGCCAGTTTGCTGTCACCTTTCATTAAGAGGAACGTCGCCCAGTTGTTCGGTCATTTTTAAAAACTGTAGACAACGAACTACCGAAAGACATTCTTCAATCATAAAAAGAGCAATGAGACGCTCGTCAATAATATTATATTAAATATTCACTGAGTATCTATCTTGAAAATGGGATTCCCTCATTTGGTACGTAGACTTCCACGGTCGTGGTCCATACTATCTGCTTCTGGGCTTCCGGGCTGGAACCGCGTCACTGGTATAACTGCCAACGTTTCGTACCCATTTGTATGGGACATCTTCAGGGTTCAACTACTGCTACTGTCTGTCGCACTGAAACTGACAGTGCGACTTCAATGAGACAGACAGTAGCAGTAGTTGAGCCCTGAAGATGTCCCATACGAGTGTTTCAGCCCGGAAGCCCAGAAGCAGATAATAGGATACCCTGGTTTGCCGTGGATTTTTAAGTGCCCAACAATGTGAATTCCTGGTGTTATTGATGCCGTTTCTGGTGAAGAAGGCTTCATCACTAAACAATGTTTCTCGAAAAATACCTACGTTAGTAAGGTTATCCAAAACTTCAAATGCTTGTACTTTAATTACGATAGAGTCTTGGGCATATGTTCAAAAGGCACTTTAAAATTGATATTTCTTCAAGTAAAACATTTCTAGGCTATGGCAATCATATCATGGAACATCCGGGATATTTATATTTAATTTAAAATTCTGCCAATTATGTAATCGTGTCGCTGGTGTTTCGTTTCTATTATCACATATTTTTTCTTTTATTTCAACCAATTTTCGCCCATAACATGTTAAAAATTGCTTATATTTTGACGTTACTAGTATGTATTGTTTGAATTAACATGAAGCCATTAAATAAACCGTTAAAATAAGAAAGAACTGAATTATTAAAACTAAAAATACATCAAAATAAAACAATATTTAAAAATAATATCAATAACAATACTAATAAATCCTAAGAATAAGAATACGTTCCAAAAATTTTATAAATTTGTTACTAGATATTGTGGAAATGTATTTAGTTATTTTCTTGAGGATTTACTTTTTGAATAACGAAATTTTTTATCGTTGAAGTCTACGTATCCACAATCTTATACTACTGTGGGCAAAAAATAGTAAGACTTTGTTCATAATTTTTAAATTCTTAATTTATTCTTTCAAATCTATTTCGTCCCCTCAAAGTAATCCCCCTGGCCCCAATACACTTGTGCCAACGTTTCTTTCAATTCTCAAAACAGTTGTTAAAGGCAATTTCAGGAATAGCCTTTAATGCGCGTAGCGATTCACGTTTAATGTCTTCAAGTGACTCAAAGCGGTTTCCCCGGAGCGGTCGTTTGAGTTTGCTGAATAGCCAGAAGTCACACGGAGCTAAATCAGGCGAATACGGTGGTTGCGGCACGATATTGGTTGAATATTTAGCGAAAGACTCACGAAGAATTAATGCAGTATGCGACGGTGCATTATTGTGGTGCAAAAACCAAGAGTTGTCGGCCCATAATTCTGGCCTCTTTTTACGAATAGCATTGCGCAAACGATGCATAACACTCAAATAGTATTCTTTGTTGACAGTTTGGCCGGTTGGAAGGAATTCGGAGTGCACCACACCTCGATAATCGAAGAAAACTGTCAAAATAACCTTGATTTTTGACTTGCTTTGACGTGGTTTTTTGGGCTTCGGCTCACCTTTGATACGATATTCGGCCGATTGATCGTCTGTTTCCGGTCATAAGCGTAGATCCAAGTCTCATCTCCAGTTATGATGCCTTTCATTTTGTCTTGATAGTCGGAAAGCATTGTTTCACAGACGTCAACGCGACGCCATTTTTCGAAAAAATTGAGTGATTTTGGAACAAATCGTGCTTTCACTTTTCTTAGGCCCAAATGATCTTTCAAAATGGTTTTCACTGATCCTTCCGATATTCCAATGATGCCAGTAAGGTCTCTGACTGTTAATCGTCGATTCTCAAGCACCAATTCCTTGATTCTATTGACGTGTTGATCATCAGTTGATGTTGATGGCCGTGCTGGACGTGGTTCGTCATCAACGCGTTCTCGACCCTCTTTGAATAATTTGTACCATTCAAAAACACTTGCTCGCGACAAACAATTATCACCGAAGACCTTTCGCAACATTCTGAACGTTTCGGCACCAGAAATTTCATTCCGTACACAAAATTTAATAACTTCTTTGTTGAATAATTTCACTCATTGTAAAAATCGCCGAATGCACTTTTTGTACTTCAGAAAGACAAGCGTATACTAAACACTAATGATTATTTTGATATGACATTTGGCACAGATGTCACTGACAGTCATACCAACATAGAAAAAAAATATTTCGACGAATGGGTTTTCGCGCGAAATTTAAATTAAAAAGTCTTACTATTTTTTGCCCACAGTAGTATGTCCAGACATTGCACACGTATTTAGGTAATATAAAAACAGCTGAATATTGTATATTTTTATCTTTATGAATACCCGTCTACAACTAAAACTAAAGTATATGAAACTGCCATAATAAGTATAGATAAAATATAAATTTTAATAAAGCGAAAAAAATGTTACGTGGAGAGGCAATAAATAACAAGATTTCTAACTTTTCATCTAATAGCTCCGTGAAAATACTGGTTTCAGCAAAAAAAAAAAAAACTGGAACAAACTTCTAAACCAAAGTTACACACTCCTCGAACTTCCCTTTTAATGATGTTTAATAAGTGGTGTAAAAAATCGAAAGCACGTTAGCAAAACTTTCTTTACGGTTATAGATCAACGTGAGCTAGTATATTTCAATTATACCACTATTTTTAAAACAAAATTAGTTTCTCGCAAACAACACTTTACACTACGACCCAAGTTTATCTCTGACAACAATCAACTATTGTATTTTTCGTTACATAATCAGCTCGAGTCGACGATATTGTTGAGCTGAAACTGTATCGAAGTTAAGCATAAGAAAGCAAGCTCGTGTTTGTCTCCTAACCTTTATGTTACCAGAAATTGGAATGTCTAGTGTTTATGTCCAAGCTGGGTCTTGTAAAACCTAGAGAATCAATTTTGAAACAGTATTCGATTTCCACAAGGAATTCTGTATTTACATGTCTTGGTATCGATGTACAAACACAAACAATAGCACACCAATATATGCACCTCTAAGGTGATTGATTATTTCTAAAACACAAGATTAACTAGGGAAAAATAGTTGAATTTGATGGAGCCTGTGATTGATTAATTTAATCACTAAGGTTGATTTTTTTCGCTTTGGAAAAATTAAAATTTACGTCAAAATAAAAAGTTTTGGGTTATACATACATACATCAATCTCAAGTAAAAAGGTTTTGAATTCAGCCTTGGTAACACTAAGACTATACTTCTAAATTAGTAGAATATAAATTCTATTCGTATTTGAACATAAGAATCGTTTTTAGAAGCTTCGAATACGTCAACATATTGGCATTTGTTAATGTACGATAACTTTTGCGAAAAAATTGAAATATTGGTCAACATAAAAAGCTTTGAATTCAGCCTTTGTATCAATAGCACATCTATATACCTCTAGGATCTGATTATTACTAAAATACAAGATTAACTAGTTGAAAATAGAAAGATCCAAGTTTGCTACTGGAAACCTAACAATGGAGATTAGAATTTCAAAGATTTGTTTCAAAAATCTTAGTTGCCATAAAGGGAACTACAGTTTTCTACTGCTGATGATGATAACTTAATTGTCGAAACACTTATTCACAACTAAAAACGATGAAAAGGGGTTCCCTTTTAGTTAACTTCGAGCTTCTGATTTTTAAAAGAATAATTTTGGACAGCCCTCTAAATACCAATAAAATCTAGAAATGGAGAATAAAATGCGAATAGCGTAAGAAATTATATAAATACGGGCATAAATCACGCAAAATTTGGCATAATTTTCATCGCAAACTATAAATTAAAAATGGACGTGTCATTGTAGGCAATGATTTCAAAAATGTGTTCAAAGTAAGCATTAATTTCGCCTCAGGAATAATCAAATTCCATGCACACATTGTTACCAAATTGCTGAGCTCTGCAGTGGCCGATAAAATATGCGGGCATCCTGTGTGATCGGTATTCCATGAAAATGTATGTAACATAGCTGAAGTTTCATTGACGCAGCTGTGCGCTAGATGGAAAAATTCGCTTAAATTGCACACCTAACGGATATGGTATTTATTAGTTTGATTCTAACGATAATTCACTTGAAAATATACACCAATATGTCAAGGAATTATACATTTTTTTCAAGTCTGGATTAAATCAGCCACAATATTACAATGAACTGAAAAAGGTATACAATTTGTAGCAGAAAATAGGTTTTTAATTGATGAAATCTTTAGTGTACTTTGATACTTTATTAAAAGAACAAGTAGCTGGAAAATGACTTGTTTTCTATTTTCATGAAACAAGGGAAGCTAATTTTCCAATTCTATGGAAGCTGCCTTGTTAAATTTAATTGCTTTACAGAGTTTTAAAGTGGTTTTCACATTAGAACATAAGATATCTTAAATTCATGTTTGTTTTCGTAGTAAAATTAATGATATATTGATTTAATCAGTACAAGATAGCAATGAGAAATTTCAAGGTAAATTTACTAATTGTGTAGTGGATTATGTACAATTCAAAAAACAATTCTAGAGAATTTTAGAATTGTTCTCTGGAGATGGAAATTTAAAAAAAAACAGGCAATGTATCACGTGCTGGTCACTTGTACTTTATCTCTTCAATGAGTATAGCAGAACGCGAACTTACTACTTTTTATAGTAAACTCGTTCAAACCTCACGGATAAACCTTTTGCACATTCAAAAGTTAATGTTTCGACGTAGGTTTTCAAGTTTTTTTATTACCTCAGTGTAAAATCAAAAGAGTTAGATAAATTTGGACATCAGAATCGTTTTTAGGAGCTTCGAATATGTCAGTATGGGAGCATTTGTTAATGTACGATAACTTTTGAAAAATGCTAATTTTTGCGAGATACCCCTTTGAAAAAATTGAGATTTTCGTCAAAATAAAAAGTTTTGAATACAGCTTTGATAATACGTAAGACAATATTTCTGAACTAGTAGAATACAAATTCGACATTTTCTATAACAAAATAACTCAAAGTTTGGAAATAATCCACTTCACACGTTCAGAAGTTTACATTTTGACATAATTTTTCAAGTTTCTTATTTCCTCAGAATCAAACTAAAAGAGTTAGATAAATTTGAACATCAGAATCGTTTTTAGGAACTTCGAATACATCAGCACGTGAGCATTTGTTAATGTACAGCAACTTTCGAAAAATACCAATTTTTGCGAGTATACCCCTTTGAAAAAATTTAAATTTTCGTCGAAATAAAAACTTTGAATTCAGTTTTGATAACACGTAAGACAATACTTCTGAACTAGTAGAATACAGATTCGACATTTTCTATAGCAAAATAACTCAAACTTTGGAGATAACCCACTTTCCACGTTCAGAAGTTATCATTTTCACATGGTCTTTCAAGTTTCTTATGCCCTCGGGATGAAACTAATATAGTTAAATAAATATGAACATCAGAATCGTTTTTAGGAGCTTCGGATACGTCAGCGTGCGAGCATTTGTTAATGTACAGCAACTTTCGAAAAATACCAATTTTTGCGAGTATACCCCTTTGAAAAAATTGAAATTTTCGTCAGAATAGAAAGTTTTGAATATAGCTTTGGTAACACGTAAGACAATACTTCTAAACTAGTAGAACACAAATTCACTCCTTTTTTATAGCAGAGTCAATCAAACTTTGGAGATAATCTTTTTGCACATACAGAAGTTAACAATTTGACATGCCTTTTCAAGTTTCTTATTCCCTCAGAATTAAAATAAAAAAGTTAAGTGAACTTGGATATCAGAATTATTTTTAGGAACTTTGAATATGTTAGCATGCAAGCTTTGTTAATGTATTTTCTGTTGGTACAACTCATATTTTAAAAAAATGTATTTACAAATATATCCATATCGTTTCATAGTTAGAAGTTGATTAACTATCACGGTTAAAATTTGGAATTTGTTTATAGACATTAGCAACATAGTTTATTAAGTTACAATATACAAGAACTTGGACAATTGAACATTAATTGCAATTATCAAAAAAGAATTGATCCATAAATAATTAGTATATAAGCAACATTAAACTAAAGATACTCGTATATAATTTGACCATAACTTTGTCAAAGTGATGTTCTAACAAAAAGTGATTTGGATTATCTTCTCTATTATTTTTTTGAATAGTATTAACTGGTAGTAACTATTAGCTGGTCAAAGATATCGCAAAGAAATGTTTCAACTTTTCGTTTATTAATTGGACGATAGTGATATTTAAAATTGACGTCTTCAACAAGATGGAGCAACCTGTCACTGTATAGTAGACGCAGTAAATTCTTCAAGAAAATTCTTAGGTTACTTGATTCACATACGTAATTCTTGCCTTGTGGTCTTATCTAAAAAAAAATAGCACTTTTCGAGCAGATGTACGGAATTTGAATGACAAATATTACTAAACAGAAATGGAAGTTGATAACCGTTAAATAATGATAATCTTATTGAGGGTTTACAGAATTACATAAGTTAATGTGGAAAGGGGTTATATATCAACCTTAGTGATTAAGTTAATCAACCACAGGCTCCATCAATTTCAACTTGTTAAGGGTGTCAGCATGAATTCTTAGCTAAGAATATAACCAAAAATATTGACTAAAAAATATGACATTGATTATGATTTTAAATCAATAAAGTTAAGCTACCGATACTCATTTGCACTGCATCTATGAAAATGTAAAAAAAAACGAAAATTATTTTCAAGATTAAGTAGCTGTTAAAGAATCGAATCCCAGTCGTTGGTAGCTCTATGATAGAGCACCCTCCCGGCAAGTGAATAACTGGGGTTCGATTCCTCACCGAAAAGCATTATTTTTTTCATTAATTTCCTCCTTAATTAAAACTATGCACCAAACAGAAGATTAGGAGTTTTCATTAACCAACTACGCTTAATTTAAAACATCTCAAAATGAACACAACGCATAGAAGATGTCAAGATGCACTTTACAATCAAGTACATTATAAAGGGTTTTCCAATAAGGACTTGACAACTTTTTTTCAAAATAAAATGCAGACCATTTGAGATATTTCAAAAACTTTATTATCGGGTTGAAGTACAATCAAAATATTTATGAATGGAACTCGACTTCGTTCATATGGCCACCGCGGGCACGCATGCAGCGGTCTATTCGATGGACCCAATTTTCGATGACTCGGCCACACAATTCGGCCGAAACGGCTGCTATTTCGCGTTCAATGTTGGCTCTGAGCTCTTCCAACGTTGTCGGCTTGTTGGCATAGACCAATGACTTGACGTAGCCCCAAGGAAAAAAGTCTAGAGGCGTTAAATCGCACGAAGGAGGCGGGCAATCGACTGGTCCATTTCTTGAGATAACACGCCCATCAAACTTACTCTTCAATAAATCGATTGTAACGTGTGCTGTGTGGCTTGTGGCACCGTTCTGCTGAAACCACATGTTGTCCAAGTCCATATCTTCGAATTCGGGTCAAAAATAATCACAAATCATGGCGCGATAACGATTACCATTCACAGTAACGTGACGATTATTATCGTCGACGAAAAAATATGGCCCTATGACGCCGCCGGCATGCAAACCGCACCAAACAGTTATTTTTTGTGGATGAAGTGGTGTTTCATGAAGCACATGTGGATTTTCACCCGACCAATAACGCATATTTTGCTTATTGACGAACCCATTGAGCCAAAAATGAGCTGCGTCACTGAAAATGATTTTGCGATGAAATTGATCATCTTGGCGCATCTTTTCCAGAGCTCAATCGGAGAACGTACGTCGCTTCAAATGGTCCATCGGCTTCAATTCTTAAGTCAGCTTGATCTTGTATGGGTGTAAACCAAGATCCTTACGCAAAATTCGCCATAAAGTGGTCTGGGCGATGCCCAACTCTTGAGAACGCCGTGGAATTGACTGATTTGGATCATTTGCTACGGACGTTTCAACGGCAGCGATATTTTCGACACTTCGACCAACCCGTTGTCTCACTGGCACGGCAGCATCACACAACGAATATGTAGACTCAAATTTTTGCACTAAACTTGTTACTGCCTGTCTACTAGGGCGGTCACCGATTCCGAATTTCTGTAGTAAATTTTTATAATTTGCAGACGTTGTTCGTTCGTGTACTTTACATGATGAAAATGTTAAGTTTACTGAATAAATTGACAGTGACAGTTCGATGATTAGTGAAAGGGTGCGTTCACAAATTGAATTAAAAGTTGTCAAGTCCCTATTGGAAAACCCTTTATAAGAAATAATTTCTTCAAGGGATACACGCCTGGAATAATACCAAATGATCAAATTTCTACCCGTTTTGAAATGTTTTAAAATCGCCACACGTTCTCTTGCATGGTCAGTTCGAGTTATATGAAAAGAAAAAGGAATGTAATTGTGTGCAAGAAAGTGGAAAGTTGAATTGTTTTTCGAACAACTGAAAAACAGTTAATTATGTCTTTAAAAGAAAGAATATAAAATTGGCCCGAGCAGGAAGTATATATTTACAACGAGGCATTGTGAGAAGGAAATTAGATGTGAAGTGTGGAAGAAAAGAATTTAAATTTATCCCTTTTTGATGAAAGGCAATGGAAAAGGGCTGTTTAATATTTCATTATAAAAAGATGGGAGAAACGCGTTAGCTGTTTTAAAATATAATATAATATAGGGTCTGGGAAAAAGTTCGTGGCGTTTTTTCAGTAAAATTCAACTGGTCCCCGCATGGCGCGTGGACGAATTCATTTAAACCGAATATGCTCCATTATTATCGACAATGTTTCGCCATTTTTTTGGTAGATCCATGATCCCATCGGTGAAAAACTTCTGTGGTTTCTGGTCGAAAAACTGAATCAAGTAGTTTTCACAGGCTTCTTTTGAAACCAACTTAATTCCATTGAGAGAGTTCTGCAGAGATCGAAACAGATGATAGTCAGAGGGTGCTATATCCGGACTGTAAGGTGGGTGCATCAAAACTTCCCAACCAAACTCTCTCAATTTTTGACGGGTCATCAAAGAAGTGTGTGGTCGGGCGTTGTCATGATGGAAGACAACACCTTTCCTATTAATCAATTCGGGCCGTTTTCTTTCAATCGCCTGGCGTAATCTCTCTAGTTGTGCACAGTAGAGTTGAGAATCAATCGTCTGACCAGTTGGAAGTAGCTCGTCGTGGACGATTCCCCTCCAGTCCCACCATACACACAGCATCACTTTTTTTGGCGTCAATGTTGGCTTAGCGAACGCTTGTGACGGCTCACCATCCTTTATCCACGATCTTTTACGCTTCCGATTATCGTACGTAATCCATTTTTCATCTCCGGTTATTAAACGTTTCAGAAACGGCTCGATTTCATTCCGTTTCAGCAGCGCATCGCAGATGTTAATTCGGTCCATCATGTTTTTCACGCTCAACTCATGAGGAACCCGTACGTCAAGCTTTTTTTTGTAACCAGCTTTGTGTAAATGGTTCAAAACAGTTTTGTGGTCAATGCCTAGCTCCATGCCAATATCGACACTGCTGATATGCTTATCTTGTTGGACTTTTTCAAGAATTTCATCAGATTTTTCAGTGATTGGACGACCGGAGCGTGACTCATCTTTCACATTGAAATTTCCAGAACGAAAGCGAGCGAACCATTTCCGCGCAACAGATTTCGATAAAGTACCTTCACCGTACACAGCACAAATTTTATCACAAGCCTGCGCAGCGTTCTTCCCCTTATCATAATAATATTGCAGAATATAGCGAAATTTCTCATTATTCTTCTCCATTTTCAAGTGCGAATAACTTTCCAACCACTGCACCGATTACAATGTTACTACGCTCAAACTAACGTTCGGAAGGTCATCTAAAAAACGAGCCGTCGGTGGTGTCGCTGTGACTTGTTGTTCTTTAGTTATCGGCAACCAATGCCATCTATCGGGAAAAACGCCACGAACTTTTTCCCAGACCCAATATATACGTATATACTGTTATAATATAAATATGTGAGAGAAATTAATTATTCATCAGCCAGATTAAATGCAATGAAGTTCATATATTTTTGTGCATATCATGTTAAAGTTATTACTTGATAATGTTTCGATGTACATACATCGCACTAAACTTAATTTTATAACTATTTACTTGCAAATAAATACTGGTACAAACATAGATAATGATGGATGTATAAATATATTAGGTGCGCAACTAAGTTCTCGCTGTTTTTCAAGAGATGGCTCCAGTAGTAAGTGTTGGTCGATTGTGACATAACCAAAACGTCATGAACCATGCGACATATGGTAAACAAACCGCTTTGACATATTAGTGATTCTGTTTTTGCGTCATATACTTTTGGTTGTGTGAAAATGTCTGATTTTGTGCCAAATAATCGTCATTTGTGGGAAGTGTTGCTTTTCTTCTTTCATTCGAAGAAAACGGCGGCTGAAGTGCATCGAGAACTCCAAAAAGTTTACTGATATGCTGCTCTAAGTGAAACAACGTGCCGTGAATGGTTCCGTCGCTTCAAAGACGGTGATTTCGATGTTGAGGACCGTTCGCGTGAAGGAAGACCAAAAACCTTCGAAGACGCTGAATTGGAGGCATTGCTCGATGAGGATCCGTGCTAAACGCAAAAAGAGTTTGCTTCAGCATTAGGAGTTACCCGCCAAGCCATTTCCCAGCGATCGCATGCGTTGGGAATGATTCTAAAGCAAGGAACTTGGGTTCCTTATGATTTGAAGCTAAGAGATGTTGAGCGTCGTTTTTTTGCCTGTGAACAACTGCTTCTGGACTGACATGATCGTCCTACTGGCTCAGTAAAAGAAGAGGGTGTACGAGATCCGTGAAAAGGTTGGAGACAAACGAAGATAGAAGTTAAGGCGCTCATTCAACTAAAGCTACAAAAACGATAGAACGATGGACGGGGAGATTGATCCTTAACATCATAAACTAGATAGACTACGACAACAGTGAGGAAAACTACTTCTTTACCCAGTTTCTCAGCAGACACAGGTTCTTCAATATATACTTGATCGAAATAGGTAAAGTGGAGGGAACAACTTCCTAATATTAACACTACAGAAGACGAAGCTCAACACACCTACGAGTGCGAGAAGTAGACCGAAAACAGAGACACGTTACAAGATGAAGAGTAGGTCCTTTTGACGCCAGGCACCGTTATGGTGTGTTTTTTTTGAAACGAAGTCTGGCAGGAGATAGCCAAGTTCGTAGAGAGGGTGATAAAAACAAAGATAAACGAAACTGAAGCGTAAAGGAGGTAACCAATCAAGGTTAATTACAAGGTGCCATCCTTCAGTAACGCAAACAGCGATTCCAGGATGAAGTTTCACCTTGAAAAACTGAGGTTTTTTTAGTAGATGCGAGCCCAGCACACTGAGGATTTTGGTTTCTTCCCTGACGGTGCACTCAGGCGTTTCTCCTCATTCAAAAAAGAATCGATACTAACAATTTTTAAAGTAGTATCAGTAAATCAAAATGGTGTAATGTTATTTTGGGATTGGTGAATGTTACAAAGCCATATCATATTGATTATTTTAAAAGTTATAATATAATTTTATAGTGGAAGCTAACGGAAGACAATAAGGCTAGAAACCAATCGATTTGACAATGTCATGACTATGGAACACTTAATATTTTCAAATAATAAGCAAAAAAATTTCCTAGATTAGACATAACGCCAATTGCAATCATTAATAGACACCTGATATGTATATACTGTACCAAAACAGATAAATTCCATGGTAAAAATCTCTTAGGAACTTCTCTAGAAAACAAAAATATCAAAAAATTCTCCAGCTCCATCTTATCATAGCAACACAAGTGAATTTAAAAAGAAAAACTCTTAGAACCTGTATAAAGAAACAACAGAGAGTTATCAAGACAGAAAAATGACAATGAAACTAAATTCCGTATTTATTGGACGTTGAAAAATACGCCTGCGATGTTACGTATCTTTGGAATTTCTTTTCTAAACCTTTCTTTGGTATATTCACAAAAAAAAAATTCAATATTTAATATAAAATTACTTCTCTTGTATATTTTCTGTAGTATATATCATCTTCTAGATTTGTACCACGAAAATGAAATAGTACGGGTTGTATACAAAAAGACATTCGTATATATTTCTAACTCGATGTTTTGCGGGGGTAAAACATCTGTTTCTTTGGTAATAAAAGGGAAAAAAAACACTTTAATTTCGAAAGAACAGCAGTGTAACAAACAATTTCGAAGTAACGAACTTTTATTCCGTTAAATATTCGCACAGGCAAGGTACTTAAAGTCAAGAGTTTAATAACAATTATGCTTTTATTATGGGAGTTGCACACACAGGGTGTTGTAAATTAGTGTGTCAGTTTGGAGATTTCATGAAGCAAACTACAATAAATATTAGATGAAGGAGTATAGCGAGGAGATTAACAATATGGTGTAGTATTCGATAATATGCTATATCATTCCCAAATCTTCATATTCAATCAATTCTATAACAGCCCTAAATATTCTTGAGCTCAATTATAAATCTTTTGCTTATACTGTATGTATCACAACACAATTGCTACAGCTTAAGGATGTGTTACTCAAGCAATTTCAAGTTAAAAATATCCAATGAACATATACCCAAAACTCTAGCGTAACTGAGCTTCCAGCAATTGAAGTTTTAGATAACTCTCTCGATGAATGTTTGGTGTTGAAGCCTCCTTCACCAGAAATTGCATCAGTGGGAATTCACATTGTTGGGCACTTGAAAATCCACGACAAACTAGGAAAATTCATTTCCAAGATGGATCTTCAATTAATGTTTGATGTGGTAATATTGACGACTGTCTCACTGGTCCGTTTGAAATCGAATAACGTCTGACGGCAATTCGTTATTTACATTTCCTTAAAATTGACCTTACAACATTACTGTAATTGATTTTCTTAATCAAAATTGTACAAGCCAAAGGCTTGGAAGAGTTTCGGCAGATGCTTGATCACCAAGATCACCAGACCTAAATCCCTTAGATTATTTTTTTGGGGGAAAAACAAAAAAGAGTTAAATAAATCTGAATACAAGAATCGTTTTTCAAAGCTTCGAATATGTCAGCATGTGGGCATTTGTTAATACACGATAACTTTTGAAAAATACCAATTTTTGCGAATATACTCATTCAAAAAATTGAAATTTGAAAAGCTTTGAATTCAGCTTTGATGTAACAATAGCACATCAATATTTCTCTAGGGTGGCTGGGGCTATGGTAGCATTATTTACATTTCCCAAAAAATAAGCTTACATTACTATAATGGATTTTCTTAATCAAAATTATACAAGCCAAAGGATTGGAAGAGGTTCAGCAGATGTTTGATCCAAGATCACCAGACCTAAATCCCTTAGATTATTGGGGGGGGGGGGTAGAAAATTTGGTTTATGTAGAACAACTTGGAAACAGTATAATTTGTTGCTAATATGATGGATTCCTCAGAAACTGCTCGTGCTGATCCTGAGATTACCTCTACAATTCTAAGAAAGCTATGAATACAAACACTGGGTGGACATTTTGGACCACTAATTCAATAGAACGACTTCTTTTTAAATAGTAAGAAGTAATACATCCTTAAGCTGTGGCAGTCATGTACATCCGGTATATTCACTTATCTTCTCTGTATAATAAAAACTATGCTATCTGCTTCTGGGTTTCCGGGCTGGAACCGCGTCACTTGTATATCTGCCGACGTGTCGTACCCATTTGTATGGGACATCTTCAGGGCTACTGCACTGAAACTGTTTTAGTGCAGTAGTTGAGCTCTGAAGCAGATAGCATGGACCACGACCGCGGAAGTCTACATACCAAATAAAAACTATTTTTATTTCCAATTTGTAGTCTATCAATTAGTTGAAATTTGATGGAGCCTGTGGTTGATTGACTTGATCAATAAGGTTGATATATAACCCCTTTTCCACAATTAACTATTTGTAAAATGCGTATACAGAATTTTACAAATAGTTAATTGTGGAAAAGGGGTTATATATCAACCTTATTGATCAAGTCTATCAATTGTATTCCACTTTACTCATTTTGCATAACAATACATAACTGCACAAATTGACAGTAATTTTGCAAACTGACGTCCAAATCACCAAGGCACATGTAATTTAAAGGAAGAACAATGGAAAATTGTATCAAAATTTAACATAAGCGCAACGGACAAAATAGAAACGACATCGCAAGATTGACGTGCACGATAAAAAATACAATTACAATTTTCGTGTTTTATAACAATTATTCTTCCGGAAAAATAAACTAAAATGTTACCCAGGCCAGGCTATTAACGGCCATCAGTCAATGAAGTGTTGGCAAAATACGGAACAATGACAGGCGCCGTCTAATAGCGAAATAAGGTTTAATAAAAAAGGATATATGACGTCCAAATCGCCCCTCAACAGACACCGCGATGTGTTTATAGATATTTATTGACAAATGATGGACACAAATATGATCTTTATTCTAAAGAAAAAAAGGTGAAACAATGTTTTAAGATGTCCATAAAAAAGTAAGGAATATATGTTCGAATTCGATATTTACTTCAATTTATTTGTTTTTAAATGCTAATTTCACAACAATTTTTTCAGAAATTATATGTATGCCTGTCTTAGTTGGGAGCACTTTGGTGTATTAAAGATTTTTCTTGCTAATTTATGTGCATCTTCTTTGTTAATTACAACAATATATAATTAAAAACAAAAACTGTAACTGTATATAAATCTACAACGAAGAATCCCAGAGACAAAGAATAACAGTCACGTACAAGATCCTTTTCGATTTTTTTAATGTAACGACATCTACAATCACAGAATTGAATTAAAAATTTCTGCACTGGAGCAGGATTCGAACCTGTATCTGCCGTTTGCTAGACGGCTGCCTTATCAATTAGGTCACCAGGCAGTACAATTTCGTGTATTTTAATACGTCATAAATCACATGGAAACACATCTAATAGTTATAACCCACAATTAGGTTTTCAGTGCTAATAATTATGGATAAATATAAATTGGGTTGGCAACTAAGTACTTTCGGTTTTGTAGTATAAAATAAAACACTTTTTTTTTAAACAAAGAATAGTTTTTAGTCAAGTATATATTTTCCATTTTGCTCAATCACCTTTTGCCATCTTTCTTTCAACTTCGTGATTCCGCGCTCATAAAATTTCTGATCCTTATCAGCAAAAAACTGAACCAGGTGCGAGTGAAGGTCATCGTCATTTGTGAAAGTTTTACCATTCAAAGAATTCTGCTAACTTCGAAATAAATGGCAATCAGATGGTGCTAAATCAGGGCTGTATGGGGGATGTGGCATCACTTTCCAGCCAAGCTCCAATAGTTTCCCACGAGTTGCCAAAGATGTGTGAGGCCTTGCATTATCTTGGTGGAAAACTACATCTTTCCGATTTGACAATTCTGACCGTTTTTCTTTGATTGCTTCATCCAGTTTTATTAATTGTTGACAGTAAACATCAGAATTGATCGTTTGGTTCCTTGGAAGCAGCTCAAAAAACACAACACCTTTGTAATCCCGCCAAACTGACAGCATGATCTTTTTTGGATGCAATTCAGCTTTCGATGTGGTTTGAGCTGGTTTATCGTGTTTGCTGCATGATCGTTTTCGAACTATGTTACTGTACAGGACCCATTTTTCATCACCAGTGAAGATTCTTTTTAAGAAAGGGTCGGTTTCATTTCGTCCAAGGTGCATATCGCAAAAGTTGATTCTTTATGTTAAATGAATTTCTTTCAATTCATGAGGTACCCAAATATCAAGCTTCTTAACTAGCCCAAGACATTTTAAATGATTTTCAATTGTTGTGTGCGATACATGTAGCCTCTTCGCAACCTCTCGAACAGTTATATGACGATCCTCTTCAATTACGACTTTGATTTGGTCATCATCAACTTCAGTAGGCCGACCATAACGTTGCTCATCTTTGAGGGAAAAATCTCCAGAACGGAATTTTTTATACCAATTCTGACACGTGCGCTCTGTTAAGCAATTAGCACCATAAACTTCACATATCTTTTTGTGAACCGCAACAGCTTTCTTTCCTTTACGGAAATAAAATAGTAAAATATGTCGAAAATGTTCGTTTCTGCACTCCATTTAAAATTAACCCACAACTAATAGCTTTAATAAAAATCACGCACTACTTGCTTCTGAAGTTACGTCAATGTGACTAGTATCACGCGACAAATGGTAAAGTACAGCACTAACATACGTTATACAAAAAATAAAGCAACGCTCTCTATCAGTAAAAACCGAAAGTACTTAGTTGCCAACACAATAATTAGGCGCTTCAGGATGGGAAATTATTGAAAATCAGTATTTTCTGCTGTGCCATCGTTGATTGTAACCACAGAAATTAATTAAAACTTTTGGCGCTGGAACATGAATATATTAGTGTACCGTTTGAATAAATGTCACGTGTCTTGAAATTACGAATATACATAGGTTGATGACGGGAAATCTTATGCGAAAATAATCCTAAAGTATTAAACTATTTTTGATGGTTAATATTTAAAAACGGTTTTTAAATCAGAAGGGCACTAAGTATATGGAAAATTTAGGTCGAGACCCTGAATAAGTGCTCTTGTAGTTTGGTCACTGAAGGTTGATATATAATCCCTTGCCACATTAATTTTCGTATTCCGTATACATATTTTGACAACTAAATTGCCATCATCAGCAGATAATTAAACAATGTCGCACCTGGAAAACTACGGTGAAAAATACCCGTACGAAAACAAACTCCGTACGCGATCCGTCCCGTTGAGAACCAAAATGTAATGAGCGTACAATTAATGTGGCAAAGGGTTATAAATCAACCTTGAGTGATTAAGTTAATCAGCCACAGGCTCCATCAAAATTACCTGCTCTTATAGTATCGTTTAAAATATTACTTTACGAAGATGTACGTACACAGTATGCCAACTGTGGAATAAATTCAATAATTCCAAAACTGTAAATATTTAACAGAAATATTAAAATAAGTAAGCAAATTATTCTAGTGGCCCTGAATTGTATACACTTTACTTGCTTGCGGTGTCACCAGTTTTAAGTTATGTCTTTAATTGTAATGATATATGTTTATGTCAGTGTTGGATGATAACTTTTAGAGTCCTCTCTGTTTAAATTTATATTAGTTTTTAATCGAATTTTTAAAAGTCTTTTCAAAAAATGCACAGTTTTGAATCACTCATTTCGAGACAGGGTATAGGACAATTAGTAGTTTTATGAAATATTTGCAGTTTAGAAATTACTTAATTTATTCCATAAGAAATTTCCATGCTGGATATTCATCAACTTGAATAAATGTTGAATATTTTGTCCAGAAACATGCGTATTTTAAAACATATTAGGTAATGCAATGTAAGGTAGGTTATTTTAATCTAATGCTGCTCCGTTGGCTACCAGCAAAGAATAAAGCGTCTTTCCACCGCCTTCTTTGTAATATCCACGAAGCAATAAAAATTTTAAAAAGCTGAATAATTAATTTTGTTGCCTGGATCATAAATAAAATTCTACAGAGGTGGCCGAGTGTATTGTTTAAGTAACAATGCCCTGGATTATATAGTTGCCATATTTAATATTAAAAAATGATCTTGCCTCTGTCTTTTTTGTGGTAAGTAATAAAAATTTGACGATAAAATTCCTTAGAATTAAAAAGAAAATTGTGTAAAATGTGGATGTATGTACATATTATGCATTAACGATACCTATAACCCCAAATCGATTGTCGAAGCACAAATAAAAACGTAATGTTAGCTCAAGCATTGTCGAACTAGTAAATATTATTTAATAACATCAGAAAATCCACCAGAATTACTTTTCGAGGCGTTGTACATGCATGCTAAATACAAATATACTTCCAGGTGGAACAGAATTATGAAACACATCGATTAACATTCGTGATGCTCGTTCTGTAGATACAACACAATATACCTGTGACTCTGTACAGCCTTCCGTACGTGTAAGAATGGTCGCGTAAGTACTCATGATACATGGTCCGTGAAATGAATCGAAACGCGATGTTCTGCGCTCCGGTTTCGCGCTACGACTCCGGTTACTTCCCGCCGCTGTAACTCCGGACGGACTAGATCGATTCGCGCTTCGGCGCTCTTCGGATCGCACGTCCATTCTCTGCGCTTATATCATCGTCTCTCACCGCGTGTGCGTGTCTATAATGTTATGTTATCATGATGTGTAGGCCGTAACGGGGTTCCAGCTCAAAAACTTTGCACTTGTAAAATACCGTCGAATTCGCCCCTCAATTGCCAACCTTGTACTTGGCGAAGTTGTTTCGGGACGATGTGAAGTGTGAATGGTCGGAGGTGAAATAATGTTCGACTTCAGTACTTGCTACTCCATGTAGCCACTGACATTACAACCGACCCAGGCGACTTTGGAAAATGTTTGTTGCGTGATGTGAATATTGTGTAATTTATTCACCTTTGTACGATTGTTCTTTTACGAGCACATTTTAATTAAGTTCATAAGATTTTTAATGAAAAAAAACTACCACAAACCGTTAGGTACACTTATAAGTATTGATGTACACAGTCTGCTGCTTTTTTAAAATAAAAACGAAAGCTTACTGTTTTGGTAAAATTCATTTGTTTTATTCCAAATAGTCACCTTTGGCTTCAGTACACGGTCAATTAACATGTCGAATGAATTTTTAAGTTCATCTTTAGAGATATCCTTCAAGATCGCTGTCGACGCCTTTATAATAGCTTCGACGTCGGCATAACGCTGTCCTTTCATCGGCAAATGTAGTTTGGAGAATAGATAGAAACCACAGGGGCCCAAATCCGGTAAATACAGTGAATTGTTGATGGTTAAACTGACATTTGTAGTTAGAAAATCAGTGATAAGCGCATTATCATGTAACAAACGCCAGCTAGCATTTTCACAATATTGAGGGAGCACACGACAAGTACACGCCAAAAGACGCTTCATAACACCAAGATAATATACAGCATTGACTGCTTGACTAGCCCGTACAAACTCTTTGTGCACTATACTTTTGGAATCAGAAAAACCAATCAACATTATCTTCACTTTTGACTTCTCCAAACACCTTTTTCTCGGTCTTTCTTCGCTTGGATGTTTCCATTCAGAGCTTCGACGCTTGGACTCTGGATCATATTAAAAACACGACATCTCATCGCCAGTTACAATAGAATACCTGAAGTTTTCTTCCTTTTTGAATCTTTAATCAAGTCTGTACAGTGTTGAATTCAGTTAGCTTGTGTAATGCAATCCTTGCACAAATCATTCTCAGTCCCAAATGCTGTGTCAAAATATGATGAATTGAATCTTTGGAAATATTTAATTCCATTTCCGCGTATGGCAATGAGGATTTCGACTCATTTCTGATAAATTCACACACAAGTTCGAAGTTACTTTCCGTAACCACAGATTTTCACAGGATTTTCGTCATCATTCATATCCGTACGACCGTCTTTAAATCGTTATACCACTCATACGCATACGTACGTGATAAACACGTATCACCATACACTTGTTCCATCAAATTAAACGCTTCAGTAAACGATTTACCGAGCTTAAAACAGAACTTGATATTTGCTCTTTGTTCAAAATTCATTTTTCGACCAATGCCAAATATACACTGTTACTTTATGGGCAATTTCTCTCTTTTGATGCAAATGTTATGGTATTTTGACATAACATTTGTGAAGGATCTACCTTACCCACACATATTCTTTTTAATAGATGGCGCCATTAAGAATTACTATTTAAAAAAACTTTTCTCAGCGACAAACTGTATATTTCCATGAAACGCATCACTATTCTTTATTCGAGGATTAAATCCTTCTAGGTTTACTCACTATTGTGACTAGTCACATTAAGCAATAACTTACGTCGCAAACCACATTTTACTCACGCTAACAAAGCATCCGTGATAAATATATTAACACGTACAAACAACGACGGTATCCAAAGGAAAACAAAACAGGAACTGCTGAGTCGTAGTTAAATAACACCATAATATATTAATGGAATTATCTTTGAAATCGTGTGCTTGTATCACAAGGACATCGAGGAAAAAATCTTTTTATATTTTTACGGAACGAAATAAAAATAAATCGAAAGAATCAACGTCACGTCAGAGACGCAAGCCTATGTTAAATCACATTGATGGTAACACAAATAATTCGATTTATTTGGTCTAAAGGTTCAGGTTGTAAATAAAATCTTTACTGAACATAAACTGAATGAAATTATTCTAATTTTAACTTGTGGCACTTCACAGAAGAATAAATTCCTAAAAAATTATTTTAGAATTGAATAAATACTTTTTTACATTGGTAATTTTGATGGAGCCTGTAGTTGATTGACTTAACCGCTTAAGATTGATATATAACCCATTTATACGACAACTAAGTTGTCGAAATACGTATACAGAATACGAAAATTAATGTGGAAAGGAATTATATATCAACCTTAAGTGATTAACTTTTTTACATTCATAACAATATACCATATGTACGTAATTGGACGTTCTTTAGACAAACTTTTCTCATGCATTTGATATGATTGGTCATCGAATTCTATTGAAGAAGTTCCTTTAGCATCTGTGGATTTATGCTGAGACTGTTTCATTCTTATTTGCCTCACAGAATCAATTATGTAGACTATAATGGGTTTAGCTCTTGGCATTTCTGATCCACTTCGGGAGTACCGCAGGGGCCAAACCTTGGACCACTTTTATTTAATATTTTCATAAATTACCTTACTAACTGCTTCTGGGTCTCCGGGCTGGAAGCGCGTCACTAGTATATCTGCCGACGTTTCGTACCCATTTGTATGGGACATCTTCAGGGCTGAACTACTGCACTGAAACTGACCTTACTAA
This sequence comes from Dermolepida albohirtum, assembly GCA_031893035.1. Lineage (NCBI taxonomy): Eukaryota > Metazoa > Arthropoda > Insecta > Coleoptera > Scarabaeidae > Dermolepida > Dermolepida albohirtum. The sequence continues at coordinate 112,698 of JAVIWB010006884.1, forward strand.
GTCTATCAATTGTTAGGTATTTAATCTACGCCGATACCATTTAAATTTGTCACAGAAATAAAGAGCAGATTTAGAGATTTCAGTTATGTATTAACTATTGTAATTGTATTGGCATTTTGTTTTCAACTTATGAAAAAATTTTATTATATACGAGGGAGCGTTTTTATATTCGCGGAATGAGCGGGTTGTAGAGGGGTGAGTAGGCACATTGGGGGCGTGGCCTGTGCAGCGACTCATGATTAGTATAAATACGAAGTTTCATTGTTATTAGACAGTCTTTGAGCTATCGTCAACCAAGTAACATAATCAGGAGTGAAAAGTGAAATATGGAAAAAATCGAATGTGCCGTTATAAAGTTCCTTACCAGGCAAGGAAAATCAGTCGCGACCATAATGAATGAGATGTCATTGGTTTGCGGCGACTCTTGTCCAGGAAAAACCATGGTGTACAAGTGGCATAGTTTATTTAAACAAGGAAGGGAATCCCTTGAAGACGACCCGAGGCCGGGCAGGAGCATTGAGGTGACCACGCCAGCACTTATCCAAAAAGTTGAACAAATTGTACTCGAAGATGCTCGACTAAAGAAGAAACAACTCGCAGAAATGGTTGGAGTATCCGATACAACAATTTTTAAAATCCTACACGATCATCTCGGCATGTCTAAGGTCAGTGCAAGATGGGTGCCGAGAATGCTCACGCCGCCGCAAAAACAACAGCGCGTAGAGTGTTCGCGTGCATTTTTGGACCTCTGTAATGAAGACAAGGATGGTGTATTGAGTGGAATTGTTACTGGAGATGAAACTTGGGTTCATCATTATGAACCTGAGTCGAAACAAGACTCCATGCAGTGGCATAAAAAGGGCACAGCACCTCCCAAGAAATTTAAAGTGTCACAATCAGCTGGGAAACTCATGGCAACGGTATTTTGGGACTCGGAAGGAATATTGTTGATTGATTATAAAGATAGAGGTGTTTCTATAACCGGAGAATATTACGCTTCAATATTAGAGCGACTAAAAGAAGCCATTAAAGAGAAAAGACGGGGAAAATTGACAAAAGGTGTTCTGCTTTTGCACGACAACGCGCCCGTCCACAAGAGCCGCGTTGCGTTAGAATCACCCACCCTGCAGCCCAGACCTGGCCCCGAGTGATTATTACCTGTTTCCGAAAATGAAAAAAGAGCTGCGGGGTAAAAAATTTACTGCCGATGATGAAGTCAAGGAGGCAGTTTCGGCGTATTTTGCAGATAAAGAGAAATCATTTTTTTATGAGGGTATAAATAAATTAATTGAAAGATGTGAAAAATGTATCCGTCTTGCAGGTGAATATATTGAAAAAGAAAAATAATTTGGTTTTTTTATTTCCACCCCTTGTCCCCCATTCCGCGAATATAAAAACGCTCCCTCGTAGATTACGGATTTAACAAATTTCTTTTTCTTTGAGTGAAAAAAGATCTTGTATCTTTAAATTTTTAATTCGCTTTTTATGTATTTTTTGAAGCCTACTAACGTTTTACAAAGCATAATATTATACACAGTCATTTTCCTGAATTTATAAGATATTTAAGTAATATTTTTATTTAATATCACTTTATTATTGTCGCTAAAGACAGAAATAAACATTTTATTAAGGCCAATTTTGTTTTAATTTGAAAATTCTGCCTCAAACCTCGCAAAAGCACACAAAATCCTATCTTAAAACCCCAAAAGGAACACAACACAGATTTTGAAGTTTACTGATCTATACACTTCTATATTAAAAAAAATATTTCGTTCAAGTGCACGATTGTTATCCGTTTTAACACAATTTTTAAAATCTCCCAAACCTATCCTCCTTAAACCTTGAAAAATTTTCAAAATTCCATCTCGAAATTGTGAAAATAATTTCTATTAGCGTTATTATCATAAGTCACGGACTAAATAATAGTTGGCATAGGCAAAATCAGATGAACAGGACGAATTAAAATAGGGGAATGAAAAGAATCATGCCGTTGTAGGGGGAACCAATACCGGGCTAGAAGACAGGCTCGAACGTGAAAGGATAACGTCGCGAAAGACAGACGCACAATGAAATTGCGGAACTTAAAACGGAAAGCGTCTGACGGAACAGAATGGTGGAATATCGTGTAACATAGCACCGTAGCATAGTAACCTGCACCGTTAAAATGTAATGTTTGAAAATCGAGAATAATATAATTTTGTTTTTTCTTATTTTTGAACTTAGTAAGCAACTATAGATAATTGTAAATGAGTGTACCATTACTGTGTTTTGTTCAAATAAAAAAAATGTGCCTACTTTAACAAAGAAATCCTAAAATTTACGAGCTCTAAAGGTAACTTAGTCGATTATTATAAATTTGTCTGAAATACACTCTTTTACGTTTGCTTCTCTCTAGAGTAATGATAATTACTTTGAATATTCTAAAATAATCTGTACTAAATATTAAAATGTATTGGGTTGGCAACTAAGTACTTTCGGTTTTGTAGTATAAAATGAAACACTTTTTTTAAACAAAGAATAGTTTTTAATCAATTATATATTTTCCATTTTGCTCAATGACCTTTTGCCATCTTTCTTTCAGCTGCGTGATTCCGCGCTCATAAAATTTCTGGTCCTTATCAGCAAAAAACTGAACCAGGTGCGAGTGAAGGTCATCGTGATTTGTGAAAGTTTTACCAATCAAAGAATTCTGCAAACTTCGAAATAAATGGTAATCAGATGGTGCTAGATCAGGGCTGTGTGGGGGATGTGGCATCACTTCCCAGCCAAGCTCCAATAGTTTCCCACGAGTTGCCAAAGATGTGTGAGGGCTTGCATTATCTTGGTGGAAAACTACACCTTTCCGATTTGACAATACTGGCCGTTTTTCTTTGATTGCTTCATCCAGTTTTATTAATTGTTGACAGTAAACATCAGAATTGATCGTTTGGTTCCTTGGAAGCAGCTCAAAAACCACAACACCTTTGTAAGCCCACCAAATTGACAGCATGATATTTTTTGGATGCAATTCAGCTTTCGATGTGGTTTGAGCTGGTTTATCGTGTTTTCTCCATGATCGTTTTCGAACTATGTTACTGTACAGGGCCAATTTTTCATCACCAGTGATGATTCTTTTTAAGAAAGGGTCGGTTTCGTTTCGTCTAAGGTGCATATCGCAAAAATTGATTCTTTGTGTTAAATGAATTTCTTTCAATTCGTGAGGTACCCAAATATCAAGCTTCTTAACTAGCCCAAGACATTTTAAATGTTTTTCAATTGTTGTGTGCGATACATGTAGCCTCTCTGCAACCTCTCGAACGATCCTCTTCAATTATGACTTTGATTTGGTCATCATCAACTTCAGTAGGCGGACCAGAACGTTGCTCATCTTTGAGGGAAAATACTCCAGAACGGAATTTTTTATACCAATTCTGACACGTGCGCTCTGTTAAGCAATTAGCACCATAAACTTCACATATCTTTTTGCGAGCCGCAGCAGCTTTCTTCCCTTTACGGAAATAAAATAGTAAAATATGTCGAAAATGTTCGTTTCTGCACTCCATTTAAAATTAACCCACAACTAATCACGGTAGTATCACGCGACAAACGGTAAAGTACAGCACTAACATACGTTATACAAAAAATAAAGCAACGCTCTCTATCAGTAAAAACCGAAAGTACTTAGTTGCCAACCCAATATATATATTTAATTAATATTAACTACTACATTCTATAAGTTCTATTTGTGTTTACCGAAGAGTAAATAGATGTATAATCCAGAGTAAATCTATAAAGCATGAAATTACCATTTCTCCCCAAAATGGTTTTCTCTATTGTTATACATTCTCAATATGAATTTCGAGAATCTGAGGTTAAAATGGGAAACTAAATGTAGCGCACATTCAACTTTATACAGCTCGTTTACTGATGAGAATTACTAGAAGTGATATATAAAAGCCCTATTAATCTGATTTTAATGCATGAAATACGAAGATAAGTATTAACTAAAGATGAATGCAAGTACTTTGTCTAGAGAATACGCAGGAGGAACAGAGAGAGATTTCTCAATTAAACAAATGATTTAACGCTGCCTATTTTTATAATATCTTGTATATCTTTTAAATCACGATGGCACAAATCGAAATTCAATCACATATGTTGATGGCTTGGCCATCTGACGTAGTTTAAAGACATTACATCGTTCAAGCGACTAGTTTTTTGCTGAATACATAAGAGGATATACTGTGTCTTTAACTGCTTTTATATGCCATTTAATTGTATATCAATCGGTCCATTCATTGTTCACAATATGGCTGAAGAGTGGTGGTATCCCGCGAAACGCGCGTCCCGGACAGACAACGTTTACAAATTATTCAGTTTTATTATCAAAATAATCGTTCTCCAATTGCAACTTTTCGTGCGCTTTTGCCATTTGATGGTCGTAATAATCGTCCAAGTGTGCTCGCTATTCCTCGAATTGTTAAAAATTTTGAGGTCACATTTTCTTTACATAATTTTCAAGTGCCAATAAGAAAGAACCGCTCGAAGTAATGCAAATATTGTTGCCGTTCAGGCAAGTGGTACTGAAGACCGTAATTTGTCGATTCCAAGACGTTCTCAACAATTGCGACTGTCTCAAACCACAACCTGGCGGATTTTGAGAAAGGATTTGGGTTTGCATCCCTATAAAATTGTTCTCACTCAAGAACTGAAGCCATTGGACCACCGTAAACGTCGTGAATTTGCTGATTTTACTTTGGAACAACTTGAAAACGATAACGATTTTTTTAAGAAAATCATCTTCTCTGATGAGGCTCACTTTCATCTGGATGGTGTGGTAAATAAACAAAACTGTCGATTCTGATGCGAAGAAAATCCACAAATTATTTATGAAAAACCATTACATTCACCTAAATTGACAGTTTGGTGTGGTTTTTGGTATGGTGGAATCATCGGTCCGTACTTCTTTCAAAATGAAGCTAGTAACACCGTTACTGTCAATGGAGAGCGGTATAGATTGATGATAACCAACTTTTTATGGCCGACATTGGAAGAAGTTGATCTTGACAACATTTGGTTCCAACAAGACGGGGCTACGTGCCACACAGCAAATGCGACAATAGAATTATTGCGAGAGAAGTTTGGAGATTCGATTATTTCAAGAAATTGTGATATTGAATGGCCTCCAAGAAGTTGTGATTTAACACCATTAGACTATTTCTTGTGGGGTTATTTGAAGTCATTGGTCTATCGAAATAAACTAGACTCTCTTCAAAGTTTACAAGTCAATATTCATGACATACGACTAGATTTAGTGGAAAAAGTGCTCGAAAATTGGGTTCATCGAATTCGTTCCTGCAGAAGAAGTCGTGGAGGCATTTGAATGACGTTTTATTTAGAACTTAATTGTATCGATTGTACTTCAAATTAAATAAAAAGCTTTTGAATTTTCTTAACAATAAGTGTGTTTTTTTTAAAGAAATCATATCACTCTTATTGGAAAACCTTGTACAAGAAAAAAAAAGAGAAAATTGTCTCTCATTCATCTCGAGATGATTGCACCAAATTTCGACCATACAACAATCTCCGTTTCCACACTAAAACAATCTTTTCTTGTTCCTATTCGACCACTTATTGCCTTAATTCCAAGTTACGCCATAATTCCTGATATCCCATAGGAAAATTTCACCGGAAGTTTTCACTTGTTTCTTTTTTACGGTAAACTCTTTAAAAGAAATAACAGCGAAGAAAACACATTATACACACCGTTTAGCAATAAAACTTTCGGTCTCTTACAACACGAAACGATTCCAAGATTAGGTTCATCTTTTTTGATTGCCAGGTCTCTCTTTCTTTTCTCACTCAAGCATCGCGTATACCGAATCGGTTATTGAAGTAAACAGGAACGTCGGTAACGGCGGTAAAATGGAATTTTAGGGTTTGCGGAAAGGAAAGACTATTTGTTCTGCAGACAGAACCTTTCAGTATTCTTTTTTGATTGATATAAAAGGGCGAGGCGAAAACACGGAAATTAATGTGACTTCATTTACGGAATACCTCTGTATTTCGAAAGCGCAGTGGTTAGACGAGGGTGCATTGAAATGTAATTTTCTAATTCATTTTGCTGTAGTAACTTTCAGTGGAAATAGCTCTGGAGTTACTTATTCAACGTAAAAATGTAGTGGATGTCTTTATTGAGAAATACATGTACGAGGATTAAATAATAAGTTAACAGTAAAGCGGTCACATTTATCTACACACCAGGTTCGTAATAAGTACATTGATCCAAGACCTATCGCTCTACAAATTATATGTAACACTAACTACATCGGATGCTATCCCATTGCACTGTTAAAGGGAAGTTTTTAGTTAACAGTCTGATCAAGAAAACTCTGTTTTACTTTGAAGGTCTTCGACACTACATGCATTTTCCAGCGATGTTTAAACTTCTTTGCACCCTCTGTAAAGTAGGACTACTTAAAGTTCTCAACACTGGGGGCAAATAACTTTCTAGCCAAGTGTATTTTCAAGAGAAACTACTACAAGCTAAGTCTAGCGAGTGAAGTGCATATTGGAGAACACCCCGATTTTGATCAAAATTTTTGGCTGTAGACCTAATGAGGAAAGATCGTGAATCGTGATGCCAAATGTGGTCACTTACTTTTAGTATGAGTGCTCAAACTTGTTTAGTAACACTGCATAATACTCTCTTGTCATGATAATCCTTTTTGTCAACGCGTACCAATCACACAACGTGTACTCCAAATAAACCATAGTTCACTGAAGAAAGCAAAACTAGTTCTATTGATTAGGTAAGTAACCTAAACGATAGAACTAGTTTTGCTTTCTTCAGTGAACTATAACCAGCATTCTTTAGAATAATATTTTACACTAAGCGTGTAGTGGATTCGGGTCTCATCAACGATTATAAAGTTGCGCAAAGATGCAGTTCAAAGAAAAAACTCTAAACACTGCTTTGAAATGTTCAAATTTCTATGTTTTTGGTCGATTGTTAACAATTGCAACACACATCTGACTGAGAGGTTTTCATATACAAGTAAAATGTATCTTAATCATTAATCAACTAGCACCCGCGCCTTCATAAAATAATAATTCATTACTGCTTTGTAAAATTTTAATTTATGAATGACATCATAAATTGTGGACGATTTGGGTCTTTCAGGATGCCGACCATTTTCAATCGATGTACGATTACATTTACATTATTGAGAAATAAGAAGCATCAATGTCAAAAGTTTATTACATTTTAAATAGTAATAAATGTTTCAAAATGTAGTTAGTATTGTACGTTAGTAGATGCTGTGGAACTTCATTTTGCTTTTTTGATTTTGAGCAGATATGTATGTAACCCTCAATGCAATCATACGTTTTAGGAAACAGACTGATAGACATATGGACAGACTGATAGATTGATTGGTAGAGAGACAGATAGACGGACTAATATACAAGTAAACAGACTGGTAGATAGGTAGACAGATAAACAGACTGGTGGACAGATAGACTAACTGTCTACCTGTCTAACACTCTGTTTCGTCATTTACCAGTTGGTCTACCTGTCTGTTTACCTATCTACCAGCCTGTGCACTTATTTACTAGTCTGTCTACTAAAACAAATGCATTTGTTGAGGGTTGTTTATCTGTGCGAAGTCAAAAATACAAAATGCTCCACAAGAAAATACACAGGATCGAACCCCCAGAGTATATCTACTTAATTCCAAGGCATGAAATTTACTAGTCAGATCTTAATTTTCATCACTATTTAGGCACTGAAGGATTCGAATATTTGAGCATCATTGTCATCAATAAACTTCTAAATTTCTATCAGTTTTTTATTTTCCATAAAGGCCACTATCCAAGTACATCTATCTAAGATTTTTTTAGTTCCTCCTGTTAGATGCTTTTTCTATAGGTGATGTCCAATTACTAAACCGGTGATAATCGCAATTTTTCATTTTACTCTCATTTTACTTTTTACTTTCATTTTACATCGTTTTCCAATTGCAACTTTTCGTGCGCTTTTGCCATTTTATGGTTGTAATAATCGTCCAAGTGTGCTCGCTATTCGCCGAATTGTTAAAAATTTTGAGGTTACATTTTCTTCACATAATTTTCAAGTGCTAATAAGACAAAGAACCACTCGAAGTAATGCAAATATTGCTGCCGTTCAGGCAAGTGTTACTGAAGACCGTAATTTGTCGATTCCAAGACGTTCTCAACAATTGCGACTGTCTCAAACCACAACCTGGCGGATTTTGAGAAAGGATTTGGGTTTGGATCCCTATAAAATTGTTCTCACTCAAGAACTGAAGCCATTGGACCACCGTAAACGTCGTGAATTTGCTGATTTTACTTTGGAACAACTTGAAAACGATAACGATTTTTTTAAGACAATCATCTTCTCTGATGAGGCTCACTTTCATCTGGATGGTATGGTAAATAAACAAAACTGTCGATTCTGGTGCGAAGAAAATCCACAAATTATTTATGAAAAACCATTACATTCACCTAAATTGACAGTCTGGTGTGGTTTTTGGTATGGTGGAATCATCGGTCCGTACTTCTTTCAAAATGACGCTGGTAACACCGTTACTGTCAATGGAGAGCGGTATAGATTGATGATAACCAACTTTTTATGGCCGACATTGGAAGAAGTTGATCTTGACAACATTTGGTTCCAACAAGACGGGGTCACGTGCCACACAGCAAATGCAACAATATAATTATTGCGAGAAAAGTTTGGAGATTCGATTATTTCAAGAAATTTTGATATTGAATGGCCTCCAAGAAGTTGTGATTTAACACCATCAGACTATTTCTTGTGGACTTATTTGAAGTCATTGGTCTATCGAAATAAACCAGACTCTCTTCAAGCTTTACAAGTCAATATTGAACGTGCCATTCATGACATACGACTAGATTTAGTGGAAAAAGTGCTCGAAAATTGGGTTCATCGAATTCGTTCCTGCAGAAGAAGTCGTGGAGGCCATTTGAATGACGTTTTATTTAGAACTTAATTGTATCGATTGTACTTCACATTAAATAAAAAACTTTTGAATTTTCATAACAATAAGTGTGTTTTTTTAAGAAATCATATCACTCTTATTGGAAAAGCTGTTATATACTAAAATAGTAATATTAATAACTAATAAACAGAATTTTGGAAAGAATTAGTTAAATTATGCAATATCACTCTTATTGGAAAACCTTGTACAAGAAAAAAAAGAGAAAATTGTCTCTCATTCATCTCGAGATGATTGCACCAAATTTAAAAACCTTGTATAAACCAGCCTATTATACTTAAATAGTATATTTACGAATAGTGTAGGAACACTGATCCAAAACTATCTTCTCTGTGATCAACAAGCAAACAATATGCAACATATAATATACGGATGAAACCGTTTTTACGTGTCACAGACGGACTAAAATCGATCAGACACCGTTACAACTACACCTTTCCATGCACATTTAGAACAACGCTTTTAGTTATCTGTTTTTAAATACCGGGTTTCGTTCTGTTTCATTGGTGTTACACTGTTATTTATCACATGCTGTTTTATCTCCATTCTATTGTCTGTTAAAAAATGAAATATTCACTTTATATATTGAATAAGTGCAAGAGAATATTTAATGAAAGTATTTCATCCGATTAGTTGTATGTACTAGTAAATTTAGTTTTGATACAAAATATTTCTCTATTTTATTGTTAGAAATATAACTTCGTGAAAGGAAATGTCATATTTAATGCACACGCACTGCGTTATCCGCATTCGAATTTAGAATCCACTGGCATACTTTTATTTAAATTTGTTACAATAGAATCTGACGACAGTCTCGTTGGAGTAAGTTCAACAAGTCTCCGTGAGAGTTTAATCTGACAATTTCTGTAAATCTGTTAAAATAAAAACAATTGAGTATCGAGTGATTTCAAACGGTTCAACACCTGCTGAATTAAAAACTGATATGAAATCATTAACCTTAAAAGAGGACAACAGAATTTAAACGTGATCATATAGCAAATGAAGATGTGCGTTTTGCACTACAATCGCAGTCAATAATGTTGAGAAGATTGAAAATGCTATACTGAATAATAATATAATAATAAATAAATAATGGCGTAGAAACTATCAGATATTGTAAAGATCTGATATCAAGGGAAAAGATACGTCTTGGATCAAAACTATATATGAAAAAGCTATCCAATAAGTGGGTGACGTTATTGTCAGCAATCGACCAAAAAGAAAACAACAAAGACTGGACATTTCCAAGCTGTATTAGAACATTTCCAACGTAATTTCTAAGAATTTTTCATAATGGTTTAGACGTAGATACATCATTAGATATCCCTCATTAAATAACGGCCTATATAATGGTGAAAGTTGACAGTTCCGTTAGCTAAGAAGGTAATGGCTACTGTTTTCCTGTATGATTGTAATGTAGCATTTTCTTGAGAAAGAGAGAACAATCACAGGAAGCGTATTAGGCAGCATGGCAAATAGACGATTAGGGTTCGATTCCTCATCTAAATTCAGAATTTTTTTTCATTAATTTCTTCCCTAATTAATAGCAATGTAATAAAGATCAAATACAAATTTCCGATGCTAACTCATTAATTATTCCTGACACAGGAAAAATGTTTGATCTGTTCTACGAGTTGGTTCAGTAGGCGCCAGTCTTAACTTTTAATGACTTCGTCTTGCGCCATAATTTGAAAAATAACGATCTAGAAAAAGATTCTGGCATTGTAAAGATATCAAATGAACTGATAAAATACGCCTTAGACAAAAATTACATATGAAAAGGCTCTCGACTAAGTAGTTGCCGCGATTGACCAAAGAAAACACGAAAACTGGATATTTCTAGGCTGTGTTAGAAGATTCCCAATGCAATTTCTAAGAATTTTGGCGATGTTTCATAATCGTTGAATCGTGGATGCATCATTACATATCCGAGGCAAAATGACAGTTTATATTATTACCTCCTCTTTTGAAGAAGATGAAAATGAATATAAAAATGAATGACGGTTAATTCAATGTGTGGTTGGATGTGGATGATCTGATTGATTGAGACAATTTATTACCTCCGTCGTTTAATAAATGATAATAGGGATATTATCTAATAGAGAATATTTATTTGCACGTGTTGGTTAGTCAATTTATTACGAGCACGTATTCGGCTAGCTAAAGCACTGTAATAAATGCAAATAAAAGAAAAGAAAGTAATATAATTGAATGTAATGTGAGGAGTTAATAATTAGTAGTTGTGTACAATGAGCATCAAAAGTCCAGGACGTGTGCTAAGCTGAAAGAAAGATTATTAGTGGAATAAAACGACAGGATTGCCTTTAAAATTTTATTCACAAGTTAAATTAATTCTTAAAGCTTGAATGTGTTGAATAGAGATAGTTAACAACGAGAGCAACAAATAAAATATGATAAACGTCGTAGCAAAGCTGTAATAAAAGATAAGTCTAACGATATTTAGCTGTTTAATAAAATATACAAAGAGTTAGATTAAAATGTGCATGCGTGTACTTGCGTGTTTGTGTATATGTATATATCCTGGATCAGGAAGCTGTGTATTTTTCGCGAACGCGAACTTAAACACATGGATACAACAAACGCGGGAAAACAACTTCACGTCAAAGGAATGCGTGTGTACTTTGTCATGGTCTGAGAAGAAGTCTCTGTGTCTTACACGCGGCTGCTCTTAAGACACCCCGTATGCTAAAGGGTTAGGATACCGGTCATGTTTGAACCACCCAATAGCAAACGAGAATATTGGCGCGCTATATTCGACTTTCTAGAAAACGGCGGGTAGACGTTGCTTTATTACAGTTGGACAGTACGTGACGAATACAAAAGATTCCTGCATTTGTATATATCACAAAAAGGTCAAGATAATAATTTATGACTTGAAACTCGAACTATTTTTAAATTTAAATAACTTAATTTAAAAAACATAATATAGAGAATTATTATTTGTATGCGAAGTGTAACAATATAATAGGTAGAAGTCGGTGTAGGTGTTTCGAAGAGGGCAAAAATAGTTCCATTTAGCTGAGAAGATAGTGACTAATGATTTCCTGGATGCTTGTGGTGTAGTATTCTCTTGAGAAAGGAAGAATCACCACAGGAAGTGCATTATGCAGCACGGCAAACAGACGATTAGGGTTCGCTTCCTCAGCTAAAGGCAGAAAATTTTTACCATAATTAATAACAATGTAATAAACATAAAATACGATTTTATGATACTAACTCATCCATATTGTTGATTGAATACGTCCCGGACTTAACCCCTAATGGCTTCTTATACAATAATTTTAAAAAAATGAACTACAAAAATATTCGGCTTAAATGACTAAGTAATGTCTGAAATTGAGGTCGATTTTAAAATTCTACGATGTCCACTTGCAAGAAAATCCCAAAGAATATGGTCGCATAAAATATGCATTCACATTACCAAGTACTTGTTTGTTCACGTTACCTTCGATAAAAACGCTTGCTTACGTTATCCCGAGTCTAAGTTAGCAGCTGTTCATGGTATCGCGTGCACAGTATATAGGTTTACATATCTGTAAATGTTGATATTTAAGGTGGCGTTTAGGACAAAATATTAGAACTTCGACAATTATTATACTGCAATATTTATTTCTAAACTTGTGATCGTCAAACTACTACTTTATTAATTGCTAGTAATTGAGAAATAGGATGTAAAACTACTTGATCACTACTCCATTACATAGTATCATTTGTGTTAGTCATATAATTGTACGTTTCCCTAACTGGATTATATAGTCTAATCTGGGAACGAATTACCCACCGAAATTTAATTAAAGCTGTAACTAATATCCGACTTCTGCCTCAAAAATTTAATAAGAGCAATTAGAGAGATATTAAAAGCTCCGGTCAATTCTGTAATAACCAGATTACGAATTCATTTATCTGGCTAAGATTGTAACACAATTAAATAGCATGCTATTATGTGTTAATTATAAAAGGGGTGGTTTAATAATTAATTATTAAAGTCAGAGTCGGGAGGATTATACATTTAAGACTGCGGGAATACTATTTCTGCATTTTTCCCTTCAAATAAATAATAATATGCGCAAAGATACAGGGGAATAAAAAAACTCCAAACACTGCTTTGAAATGTTCAAATTTCTATGTTTTTGGTCGATTGTTAACAATTGCAACACACATCTGACTAAGAGGTTTTTCATATATATATATATATCTTAATCATTAATCAACTAGCACCCGCACCTTCATAAAATAATAATTCATTACTGGTTTGTAAAATTTTAATTTATGAATGACATCATAAGTTGTGGACGGTTTGGGTCTTACAGGATGCCGACCATTTTCAATTGATGTACGATTACATTTACATTATTGACAAAGAAGAAGCATCAATGTTAAAAGTTTATTACCTTTTAATAAGTAATAAACATTTCAAAATGTAGTTAGTATGCATTAGTAGATGCTGTGGGAGTTCTAGCGCAAAATTCCATGTACACTACCGGTCATATTTATTTGCCCACTCCAATTTTATGTGTTTCCTGAAATACGGATTATCTTTCGAAAAATCTATATTATAATTATTCAACAATATTATTAGTGGAAGTAATTCCATATGAATTTCTACGAAAATCTTAAATTGTTTATGATATATCGTAAAGGTGTCATAGATTGAAAAAATACCATAAATATTATATAGGCTAATCCCTACAGTATTAACAGTTTTACCTGCATTTTCGAAAGGTATTACCAATATTGTGTTATTGTACTAACTAATTACAATATTAGGATGTGTTATTCAAAAAGGAAAATAAATTTTATGTCAGTCATCGTTCATCTTTTGTTGCGAAAACAGTGAAATAGAGAGGTATTGTGAATATTTTAATGCAATGCCGAAGGCGAAGGAATTATCTGTTGAAGTGCGTGCTATGATAATTGCTTATCATCGTACAGGTAAAAGTAATCGCGAAATTGCAAAAGAATTACGATTAAATCGCAAAACCGTTGACTATAACGTTAAAAAATTTGAAAAAAGTGGTACATTTTCCAATAAAAGAAGATCTGGACGACGCAAAGCGACAACATCTGCAGATGACCGGCATCTAATACGGACAAGTAGACGCGATAGACGAAAAACAGTACGAGAAATTGCTGTTGAAATGAATAGAGCGCGTGCTAAACCAATTAGTGTGTCCACGGTACAGAGAAGGTTAAGGCAAACGGGTTTATACGGAACAATTGCTCTGCGAAAACCACTACTACGAAAGCAAAACAAGATAAAACGACTAAATTTGGCTAAAGAACATAAGAATTGGACGATTGATCAGTGGAATAATGTGTTGTAGACAGACGAATCGAAGTTTGAACTTTTCGGTAGTAAAAGGCGAATATTCGTAAGAAGATCCGCAGGAGAAAGAGTACTGCGAGAATGTATTGCGCCTACCGTTTCGGTTTAATCCTGAGAGAATAGAGAGCTTAAAAATCATGGCAATATTTGAACTTTTGACTGTATAAATAAATAAATTACCTGTAAAATTTAAATAATTTTGCTATAAAGAAAGCTAGTAAGCAAAATAATTTTATTGATTCTTCTGTACTGTTGTCCCAGGTAGATTTCCTCGTGCCTAGTTTTGACACTAGATCATCGGCGACCTTCTCAATAGCTAGAGCAAGAACTAATGTTCTCTACAAGGCTCCATTGGTATGTTACATATGTCCAGAAATGTATTATACGAGGATTCCTTTCATTAATTTGAATCTATTATTGTTAGTTCAGTTTTTTTTTTGTATGACTTGGATTACATTATTATAAGTGTGTATAAATTTTTTTTTTGTTAATTGGATTCTTATTTTTCTTTGTATTACATTAACTGCACCTATTTTTGTTTCAATTTTAATTTTACTCTTAGCGCATTATGTCCTGTAAATGGTCTGTGTAACTGTTGGGCATTAAAGATTATTATTATTATTGTAAAAAGTCAATGAGTTGCTATTCTGCTAGTTCAGAACTACCGCTTCGCGTTTTATAAAGGCTATAGTTTTTATTTTGACGAAAATCGCAGTTTTTTCGAAGAGGATTGGAGTTTTATTCCCAAATTTCTTCAATTTAAATGGAATTCAGGAAAAAAATGATTTTTTTTTTCGTATACCTGTCCTATGCTTATTGTTTCCATATCTTTACTCAAAAAAAAGCCAACGATATTACCATTCCTTTAACGTTCACCTAATAACAATTCAGCAAGTTAAAGTGCTCATCTATTTACGCAATTGTAACTTAGTTACCTATTTTAGGGAGATGATACGCCCCTGTTTTTTCGTTCATTTGAACAAAATAGGGAGGTAATGCTTTTTCTATTCTTTTCTATATCGAAAATGACAAGTCCACAGAGAATCATTCATTAATAATGCAAATGTACATGAAGAGAAGTGAATTCTTCGAAACGCATAGTAAACAGGATGTTGTTAACATTCGAATGATTATTAAAACGATTAGAATAGTTAGAAGGAAGTTTATAAGCGATGAAAATCTAATATTAATAGGAAAACGAATAAAATATCAATTTCAACATGTTCCTGAGATTTATTCGCATATTTTGCAGTATTACATGTACATCGTGCGACTCTAAGCCTGCTAAATTCTGCACAAACACAAAAAGATTGCAGCGGTATGGAAATTTCTCCAAGGCATCGAAATGAGTAGCAAATTTAATATTTAAAAGGAGATATTTCAAAAGGACAACCAGTCGGGGAGTGGTAAGATTGCACCGGATGACTTGCTACTCATTTCCTTTCAATGAAATATAAAAATAATCTCTCTATCGCGTTGCACTTTCCGTAGCAAACGTCGACGTACCATCGCTGTATCGTCGACTCACCGCCGAATGAGATCTTCGTCATAAATCGTCTTAAACCTATTCTTCCATTCGTTAGCTTGTTTATTCAAGTTCCCTGCGTTATCCACTCGAAATCCAGATAAGACTGAGGGGATTCGACGTGATGGCAGATTCGCATTCTCGGTCCCAACTTACGACCGGCTGCCGCAGAATCTCATGTCAAAGTAAAGTAAGCTCACGTATAAATGTAATTTATATGTTGCTCGAGTAATGCCTTGCATTTCCGCTTTTCCGCTACGAAATATTCGGAAGAGAGATTCAGACGATTTTACAATTTTATAAAATTGTGTAACGAAGTAATCTTTCCAAAAGGAAATTAAAGAATAATGCGACATATAATATCTATGGAACGATAAAAAGCCAATTGAGTTACATTTTATTTCGAAATAATATGATGAAGTAGCAAATCCTTACCAAATATATACAGAGAGGCTGTAAAGTTCGAGTAAAATTCATAAAATGCAAGGAAATTCTTTTCGTAAAGACTCTGAAACACGAACGAAATAGTAATTTTATATAATGGATATATTTTAGTAGTAAATAGATGCTAATGTACCCTGAACATTTGTTTTAAATTATGTCATCGGCATTGTTACGTTATTCTGGTTTGCGCGATTATTTTATGTGTAAACAATAAAATAATATATTATTCGCTTTTCCGAAGGTATGCTTGCATTTCTAAATAAAAATCTTGTCAATCTTTAA